>JAZBHA010000434.1:0-12457 GCA_037464855.1 Iselma pallidipennis | reverse complement strand
ATTACAAGAAATCCAATATGAAATGTAAATTTTTATGTAAATTAGATAATTATTAAACATGCATTTTTCATTAGAAATAATTTGAAACAGTTTTTCAATTTGAGGAATTTCTTACAAGTTGATCTGAACTTGCGTCAGAAATATTAAGAAAAATGATAAATGTAATTTTACGAGGAAAACTCAGTTATCAAAATAGAAAATGATACAGAAATTGAATGTCAGTTTGCTTGATGAAGATCGTCCAGTAATTTTTGGAAATAAGGAGAATTTTTGCATTAATCTTTCAAGACTTTCTGTTACCGAAACCCAAATAATCTAAAAAAGTGTCTTTGATTAAGTCATTGAAAATTATTTTGTAAAATATCGAACTGTAACTGTACCTATATGTATTTAAATGTTTCTTTAGTTAACAATAGGAAAGAAAAATCACAGTATCTTCCTCTAAATATGGTCGAATTTATTTCCATTAATCAGCCTTTGTCATGTCATATCATATAATCTTTGATCTTTTATCAAGTTAGGAGAGTCTTTAGAAAAAGTTTTTTTTCTCCTCCCTTTGAATTGTCAGAGTGGAGAAGTGTCGAAATGACAGTCCCTTATACAGAAAAAACTTTCTGGTAGTAGGTAGGTATACATATTTTTTACTAAATCATATCATCTATATGAGTTATGTAAGAAAACTCCTTTTCTTCTACCTATTCAATTGAAAAATATCTGTCTTTCTTTTTTGTACTTTTAAGTGATTTATTTATATTTATATCAAGCAAACAATTTTCAATTTTTCATTTAATTAGAATAAAATGTATAATAAACAAAAACAACAAAAAATATATCCAGTTAATGAATTTTCCACACGGTAATTTTCTAACTTTATTATAAATAAATTTGGAGAAAAAAGGATTATTTTCACAGCGAAAAAGATACTCTATATAGTTCTTTTTTCAATGTTTTATTTTCAACTGACAGAAAGGAATTGACTTGTAGGTATGTACAAAGAAAAATGTGTATAAAAAGGATTATTTTATAATAATTACCTAACGGCAAAGAAACACGTGCCGTTCTTATATTACAAATATTATAATAATAACGAGATATTGGACTTGTGCAAAAATTTACCGAGATAATCATCTTTATAATACTCCAAAAGCTGTTCTTTTTTTACTCATTTGTATTATCAACATGTGCAAAGATTTTCTATTTCGATTAAACTAAATTTTATCACTTTATTTTGCATGAATTCTGAATTTTATTTGGCTTCTAAGACTATTGTAGCTTCTCGAAATAAAGGGATTCTAAAAGCTTATTGTGTCTTCACCCATCAATAAAAAAATACATCTACATATATGTGGGTTATCTAAATAGTGTTGCATATATACATATGTATAACACATTTTAGAAAATTGATTTGATACAAATCTTATAATAAGAAAATTACCAAATTAATACACAAATATTTTCAAAATTACTGCCATCGTGAATTTTAATTGAATTAAATAAATGTTTAGATTTAAATAACAAAAGTCTTATAATTTTGTCAGTGAATCCTAAGTCACAATCTATCTAAATTTTATTAAATTATCATTGTAGAATACCAGTTGTCGAGATTATCTTTTGAAATTCTCTAAGAAATTATCAACAATAAATATGCTAATGAAGTTCTGTTAGATCCATATTTCAACACTTTATAACGAAACTAGCCCATCATGGTATAATTAAAAATCAAAAACGAAACAGTCTGTAACACTGTTGGTCGATATGTTTTCAATTAATTACTATAAACTACCTGTAAAACAGGTGTAACGTTTTGTTTATTAAATTATACGGTATCTTTCTTACGAAATTTATAAATAATTTTATGTAATCTAAATGTACGATATTTTTAATTGAGAAGAGACTGATTTTGAATATAACCATAATATAGGTAATGTAGATGTAGATACATAAGCTTTTGTATGAAAGCGTGCCCCAGGCATATGACTGAAACAGATTAAAGGCACTTAATTTCAAATAGTAGTAGTAATTACGCTATTCTAACAACAGTATTCTAATCTACAGTAATCATTAACCCTTTTTAACTACGGCAAAGGTCAATAGATGTTTTGTTAAAAAATGTGACGAAACGCTTGTGTCGTCAATTAGTAATAGTATTATGTTGCTGTCAATTTGATTAATTTAAAAGTTATACATAATCACAGGCTATTATGCATAATTAACTAATGTTTTAGAGAATTCGATTAAACGGCATAATCCTACGCAATTTACAGTCATTACTGGTTCATATACTTAATAAACCTAATTCAGAATAAACAATTCATTTAAAGGAAAAAACATTTTATTTAAATAAATAAGCCTTTGTCGCAGTGCCGGACTGGACAGGGGGGATATGGGGAGATGAGTTTTTGAGGGCCAAATAGTGTTTCAGGGGCCACCGATAATCTTTTTAAAGTTTTTTTTTGTTTTTTTGATCAACTATAATAATTAGAAACTTGTAACGAAGGATATTATGCAACTTTGTTGTCAACAAAAACCAAAAATTTGTCTTTTTTCTATAATTTTGCAAACTTTTAACTTTCTACTGCTGGTGGTGTTTGAATGCCATTGGGAAATATGAGAGGAGTAGTAAGCAAAAAAGCTGTCCAAACTTACTGCAATTCTCTCGCCGGTAAGGTTGTGCAGTCCCCCAACACTGATCATCGATGATGGGTGGTAGTGGTCCATTTAGAAAACACAACCATCAAAAACACTACACATTGAAATTACCAATCATAAATTCACAAAAAATTAACTACATTTTCGAACACGTTTTTCAATTATGCATAATCGCTGGTGATTATGCATAAACGTCGATTAATTAAATTGACAGTAACATACACATATTAATTACTAACACGTTTTATACGGGCATCAGCAATCAGTGTGTATAACTGATTGTGAGAGACTAATGAAATATCACCGAATTTTCATACTAATTATTTTTTTTGCGTTAAGTGGATTAGTGGCTTGAAATTATACCCGCAGAAGTTATCTTTTAATAAGGCAATGCCTCTAATTTTAGAATATAAAACTGAAATATCAAAATCTACAATTTATACAATTTCTGTCAGATACGTACATTTGAATTGTTTCTTTTGGTTTGGGTACAGTATTGGAAATTTGACAGTTTTATTGAATTCCTATCTTTGAAGAATATATTCATGCATTTCGTTTGCAAATGTGTCCTTTATATTATATTACTAATATAACACATATTGTATTAACAATGTGAATTTAATATATTTACTTAAAAGTTTCATGTAACAGGTTTTCAATCGATAACTTTATTATTATTATTGTAAAATTATATTCCTTTTGTCTTTATCAAATACCGATTTTCTATGTTTATGATTACGAGATCTATAGAGTAACTGAAAGCCCTTTATGTTCCACTCAATTTGTTATAGAAATGTAAATCACAATCAATGTTTCTTTTTCTTGTCAAAAAATAGTACAATTTGAAGGAACCAAATAGGATTTTAATATTGACATTTATATAGTACGTTTTTTTCCAATACCTAGTAGTAATCACAAAACCCAACTGAAAATGTTCCAATATATAGTACTCTAGCGAGGACAGATTCATCGTTGTAGATGGATAATTTCCTCAAGGGACAGATACACAATATGTATCTTTCCGTATAGAGGTCTTCAAATAAAAAAAAAACACGAGATTTTGGATGATACAAAGCATCAATGTTATCAAGATGAATTAGATTACTTTGCGGCACCGATTTCCTAAAATGAATTAATCAATTTTATCTCAACTTCCAGTTTCTTTTGTTCATCGCGTTTTTTTGTTTCTCTTGCTTTCTGTTTGTACCTACGTGTATTTGACAGTGGTTACTGTTGTGATTGAACTTATTACAACGTCAAGAAAATCGGAAGTTACAAAAGTTGATTATATAGAAATGTTTGGGCTGATCGAATTACACATTGTTCCTTTGAATAATTCTATAGAACATCTAACATCCGTCCTAAAATACTCTGAGATACAAACTTTCAAGTTATACATAGAACGTAAAACCATTTTAATTTGTTACAAAACTCGAGGATGTATATATCGGTGCAATTCAAATGCAAATCTTCATCTTCGTCTTTATCTTTATCTTCTCCTCTGAATTGGCAATTCAAGCGCCCCCACTCATCAAGTGTGTCTATTCATGTAAAGATATCAACGAGATCAGGATCTGCCGACCAGATCGTCAATTTCTATCTTTCACAGATCTAGATCTGCGATTGGATCTGTGATTCACCACACACATGCAGATCGTGTCGAGAGATCAGAGAAGATTGTCACAACAAACTAGTCGAGATTTTCAAACTGCTTGAAAGATCGGATCGGTAGATGCATCTCGCAGATCTTCGTCGCCACCATAGATCTGTTAATATATATATTAACAGATCTATGGTCGCCACACACGCAAAGATTTCATGACCTTCACTCATTCGGCAGCAGACGATCGGGAGATCATTTGTGCGTGTGTAGCAAAACGGAATCGGCAGATCTGATCTCCTGATGGATTCGCAGATCCTGATCTCGCAGATATCTATACGTGAATAGACACACTAAGGATTTAAGGTGGGGAGAAGATGAAGATGTGGATTTCATTTGAATTGCACCGATTGTATACCTTCACTACACAATAACTTGACAATTTTCCAATATTTTAAAAAGGAAAGTTCTGCATTTTGTTAGTATTTCAAGAAGCTCCTAGACTACACTGCACTGATTGTGAGCTTGAACTCTCAAACTGATACCTAAACACAGTTCAGAAACTAGTTTAAGAAATCAGCTTTTTGGGTGAACACCAAAAGTTTGCAAGGAGTTTGAGCTGCAACTTGCGAAAAAGACATTGTGCGAACAAAAACGTCCCCTGACATTGCTCTATACATAGATAACGTATTGCTTTTCATTCTCAAAGGCATCGCTATTAAATAAGACAAAAAGACCTAAAAAGCAATCAGGTGGTAGCAATAAAATCTATTTAAAGAACGAACTACTGTGTTTGTAGTTTTTATTGCGTTTTACTATAAATCGTTAATCTATTTCTTATTTACAATTAATATGACAATATTATTGATAGTAATTTTTCCGCATCGTTATATTTACAATATTTTGTTTATTGTTATTGTGATCAATCGATTTTATCCATTTTAATTTTATCATTAAAGACTATTTCATGAATTCATTCTGTCCTGTTTAATGTTATTCTAGTAAATTTACTGTCGTTTTAAATTTAATGGCAAAATTTGATGATATTTATTTATGTCAATTCGAAATTTTATATTACAATGTTGCCTCAATTGCATGAATAGTCGGTGCTGGCTCTGCGTATATCGCCGCCTCTATGCTGCCACCTTTTTGCCATGCTCCACAAACGCTGAGACACTCGAAAAGACGTCCCTTGGCGGCTATCGTTTAGCATATGTAGTGGCCTAGTCCCTTTGTTAATAATGTACCTGTATAGATGTTTTGCAAAACCAAAATGTATATCCATTTTATAGCCCATTACTTCAAACGCCACTATATGGTACTGCTTAGTAGGTGTAAGCTCATTTTAGACTAAGGGGCTGTTCATACACGCATGTTAATGATCATTAGCGCCCACGCAGCATATTTGATATCTTCGTCTGTCCTATGTCACAGCGATAAGTTGATACTCTCAATACGTGATTCTTAGTTTGCGTAATGATCATTAACATGCCGTGTATGAACAGCCCCTAAGCAAATCCGAATCATTTAGAATCAGTGCCAATCTGTCATACTGCTTCAATCAAAATCAATCTAGTTTCGACCATTCGAATTCGTCAAACAGCTTTGGACTGATTCTAACTGATTCAGATTCGGTTGGTCTGAAATGAGCTTTTGACTTTTATCGCTCTTCAAGCTAAAACTGAGAGTGATCGACTAGTCATAAACACATACGTAGGTACACAGCAAATCAATATTGTTGTGAACTTTACTACAAATTTTGACCGGTCCGAAACTGTTGTAGACTTGTGGTGTGTACGCTGCTTTAGAATTAACTTTTAAAAATCGTAATATAGAAATTTAAGATGTACCTATACTTTTGACACAACTACAATTATTGCATTGTGCTTTGGGAATTAAGCATTGTTTCCTTATTTTGATTTTTTTCTCATTTCTCATCATGAAAAATAAGCGACTATGTACTGAACAACACGTGAAAGTTGAACTGAAAATAGAACACAATCTTTGTCATGTAATCTGTTTTAACCCATTTTCTATTGCGATGACATTATATGGAACACATGTCGCTGATGTGTATAGTTCAATTATGTATCGTTTGTTTTATTCCAGTGGAGCAAATTTAATGTTTCATCTTAGTATTATGTTTCAGGTCTTATTGTTAGGTACATATAGTGCGAATTTTGTAAGAAAAACCTTTAGGATAGATGCGCAGTAGATGTTCAATATGTAGGAATATCAAAAAAAGCACGTGATAGCAAAAAATTCAAATTTCCACCGCCACTGTCGCAAACTCACGAATCAAATCGAAGCACTCGCTGAAAAACTATCGATCACATTTAGAAATCGGACCGAAAAGGTTCTTCTTACAAAATTCTCACTATATCTATGTATAGAGCTTTCCCTTTCTTTGAATCATCATTCTGTTTAGGATGATTAATAATGTCGAGAAGTCATATCATATAGTGTTTTAAAGGATAATTGAAAGGATCTCAAAATCTGTATAAAGGCTGTGGGATGATTATTTTTTTGTCTAACATTCACTTAAATATTTCCTGACAAATGTTGAACTTCTTTTGTAACAGTGAAATGTAGTGTGTTTCTCTTTATTAAAAATTGATAATACTCTGTTCGTACAACGGAAGGGAAATTGGACATTCAAATTCCGTTTTCGTATTATATTTTTTGTGTATTTTTCATCTTTATGTTACGGTAATTCATTACATTATTACATTTGTAATAAATGTCAGCGGTAAAGATTGTTGACATTCTTTTTGTTATCGAATAAGTACCTAATTAATCAGGACACTCATCAATTATTATTCTTTTACTAGGTCTCTGTTTATATATTAACGATAACATTTATAAAAAATTTTAATAGTTTTTTGTCAAGTTGATCGACAATACTTATTTATATACACGATCTTCTAATAAATAGAAACGTACACTTTAAAGTTTTCCAGTTTAAAAGTTATTCTGTCTGTCTAATGGAACTCTTCAGGTAAAATGTTTTTATAAATCTTTTCAAAATATTTTCCGATGTCTGAAGTAATTTTAATTTGCTACAACAACAACAATTCAATCAGGTGAAAAGTTTTATTCAACCCTACAATAACGAGTTTAAAAACTTTAATTTAATGAATTGCTTCAGTCACAATCTACTGATGAATATTATAGTTCGATAAACATCCATTTTATGAGAAACTTTCAAGCTCAAAGAAAGTTTGTCTGAAAATCTAATTTTTCTAAATTAATAACACCATTGTGGGATAATTGCAACAACGGAAACTTTCTCAACAAACTGGAATAAATTATACTTTAGTTGGAAAATAATGAAACAAGTTCAAGTTTAAAACTACATTTTCTTGTCCGAAACTAATATAGAACTTCGTCATTTAACGTTTATCTAAAATTTAATTACGAATCTATTGTTAGTTTTCTTTCGTGAGATAGGTAGGTATTATGAGAGAATTGGCAAGAAATAAATAAATTTAATGGAACAAAAAATAAAACGGGATATTCTGGCAAAAATATAGCGATATATAATTAGAACTGTTATTAAATGTGCCAACAATGAATCGTTGAGATAAATTGATAATTGGTTATAACCAGGTGCTGTAAGCCAATTTACAAATATATAAAAAAAATATAGAGAGAAACTCAAATGGATTTTGTTCATTTTGAGATACAATTGATTTTAAGACATCTATAAGTAAATATTTTGAAAGAACTTACATCTTAAAAATAGTCAAAGTTTCGAGGACATAAACAATGATTCGGAAACTCAAGAAAAAGCTAAAAGAAGAAAAATACTGACGACTTAGGGTAGAATTTAATAAAAACATAATTACAGTTTCATCTAATTTATGCTTAAATATGATAAAGGATCTCACCTGTGGCGTTATCGGTTTAATTATTATTATTAATTTAATACAACGGTTTGGGGTAACCATGATTATGTTTGTCTTACCGAATATGCAATTTAGAATAAACTCTAGACACAGCTTATTATAATAGTTAATGGAATCTTAGGCCCCTGTCACACGAGAAAAGTAAATCGTAATTTAACGACAAGGTCAATACAAATTGTAATATTGGTGAATAGTACCCTGACACACGAGTTTTCACAATTACAAATAACGCACTCGCAAGGCGTAGAATAATGGTCGATTGTCATTTGTCGTGTGTACGTATCTTGAACAAACAGCTGATGGCAACGATTAATCAATATTGTGTGGTGTGACACGACAAATTGAGAACCAAGGTAATAACCATCTTGGTTAAATTACAATTTACTTTTGCCGTGCGACAGGGGTCTTAGTTATTAAATTGCAAAATCAATTGTCATAAATCAAACAAAATGTTTCTATTGTTGAATCGATTAATTACAAGTATTTTCTACGATTTAAAGGCAGGCACATTATTAAGGCGATTTGTTGCGGCCACCATCAAGGGGAAGCCCCTATTAGCTTCGTTTTGAAGCTATCCACTTACGAGTGCACATTGAGTTTGTATGAAACATATAAACTCAGACCAACTCCTGTTCTTATATATAACTTTTGTCATAAATAAAAATGTACCTATCCTTAGGGAGAAAGAAAGTAAAGTCTGCTGGGCGGAGCCAGCCAACCAATATCACAAACCAATGGATACACAAAAAGTCGGGATTAGATAATGTATCTCATAGAAATTTTATTATGTATGTATCTTTCTATCAATTCAAGTCTGTAGAGACGACAGACAGTAGCATTTAGGTACATGCGTCATCTTCAAGTTAATATACTTTAGAAATTCAGTTCACGACCAACTTGAACCATCTAATTTTGTTAAAGCTATACAAGAGTAAGATTACTAAATTGCTTTCTTGTTTGTACAACAACGCGAAAAAAAAGTTCAGTATTTTCTGAGATTTTATTTCGAGATGTCTTCAACAACTTGTTTTTAAGGTCTTTATGATAAGACTCTATGAGAGACGAGTAAATCTTTGTTTAAATTAATATTTTTATATTTTAATGAATTGTTCTCGTTTTAGCTCTTTATGTTTCCATTAGGCTGTACACTTTGTAGGTATAGGTGGTACGCATCTAGTTCATCTTGTTGAGTCTTGAATAAATAAATAATAAATAAATAAAAATAGATTTTTATTAGAAAAATCGAACAGAATAGCTACACGTCCCGGAATAATAATTTTAAAAACAATACATTTTAGATCTGCTAGATTTATCTGAAAAAAATGAAATATATGTTTTATAAAATCTAGCAATTTTGCATAAGACTCTGGAAAAGGTCAAACTAAAACTTATTATCATATTTTTTTTTAATATAGTTAGCCTACCTAAAATATTGAATTTTTTTACTAAAAGCAAATTTGTTCTTAATAAACAATTCTGTATAATTTCAATTATTCTTTTCAATATTAAGACTTGGGTGTTTCTTTCTGGAAATTAGGTACAATTATTGTACGAACAAAAATACCCAGGTGTTTGTTTTAATTGGTCGTGATGCCATATTATATTTTCGCTATTTTTGGAAAAATTGAAGGAATCTTTTAAAGATTTATATCACCTCACCCAGACTATATTTAAATAGGTAATGAGAGTTAAGTTTACACAGATTATGTGGGCAATGGGTAACCAACCAACTTTTAAATTTCTATAATATTGCTATACAGAAACTATTAATTTCGGATTCTAAAGAACAAAAGCACACATGACAGATCACGTTTCGTTTTAAATGTATATTTTCGTTCAACTTCCAAAAAAATGTTTGACCAATTTGTGTTCGAAAATACTAATAAATAAGAGAAATAAAACGAACAAAATAGTTATCCATTAGTAGTGAACTCAAATGTACAGATAATTATGAATTAAATTAAAATAAAGATGAAATCAAAAGGTAAAACACTTATTGTTAATCAACCTCACAATATTCTTTTTATAATACAATCAAAAGAACCCACCAAACTGTGTGTACTAATGAAATAAAGTCTTTACTATTGTGGAATTGCCTCAGAGCTTAACTTTTTGATTTCGTCTTTATTTTAATTTAATTCAAAGAGAGGGATGGTCTGTCATATATATTTCTACTAGTAGAACACGAATTTAAAGTCCGTCACTCGAAAAGAAAGCCATTTTTACTAGTAAAATGTCGCCGGAGTGTTATTATACAGCTAATGAAATCGTATTTTTTTCAAAAATAGTACCTATAGTCGATTCATTCTGATTGTTCCCATTTTTATTAGGTAACCCATTCTGCTGGTAATGCAAAATGCATGGGCTGCCTAATGGGTTGCCTAATAAAAATGGGAACAAACATAATGAATTGACTATATCTTTGTAATGCAAGTATGGAAAGGGCTTCACTGCAAAACGACGATACAAGTTTTGCAATGACTCCTTCCGCACGAGTGTTGCTGTGGCTACTATTTTTTCTACGAAATTGCGGAATGGTTAGAAATAACGAAAATTTTCGTACCGAAATGACAACAATGAAAATTTTGATAGAAAATTCTTTCCGCACGCATTTTTGATGAGCGTGCGTAAACATTTATATGCACTAGTGCGGCAAAACTCTACTTTCGATGTTAGTGTCCTTGTTATTCCGCACTGTAGTAGAGAAATTTATTTTTTCGTTTTACGTCTTATTGTTAGATCAAACCCCCTATATTTCTCGATTTACTTTCTAAATGTACTTTAAATACCTATGTATATGCAAATAAACAAAAAAATTCCCATTCTTATTGAATTTAGTATCGGATAAGAAAATTGCTTGTATTGGAAAATAAAATTGCTTTATCAAAGTCACATGTCAACAAGTCAACGACTGTAACGTACAAATAATAACAAGGTAGTTTTCGTTGAAAATAACAAGCTTTTGGAAAACAACAACCAGTTAACACATACACATACATATACATGTACCTATAGTAGGTATTGGTTAAAATCAATTATACAGTTGAATGTACCGATAAACAATAAAAATTAATTGATGGCTATTATAAAATAGCAATTTTAGTTGTTAGTGTTTAGTTTAGTGTATGGTGTGATGTAGTTACAATTACATCACACTATAGTGTCAGAACCGTGAATAGAACTTTTAGCGCCTATGGCTAAATAAAAAAATTACGCCTTACTTTCTGAAGATAACGGGTGAGGTAAAAGAATCATCCCCTCACTTCTGTTTTTTTAGCTGATGTACTTTTGCAGGAGGTGAGAGTCACGATTTTACCCTAATTAAGTCCGCAAACCAATCTTTAGCGTCTATAGAGACCCGGCGCCTATGGCTTGGGCCACACTGGCCATAGGCTATTTATGGCTCTGGTTAGTTCAGTTCAGTTTTTATAATCCTTTTTGAATACACATGTTGTACTGCGTAAATTGACAAGTTTCATATAACTGAACAATACTTACAATAAAGAAAATGTAAATGAAAGTGATTGGTTTATATCCATGTTAATTGCATTTTAATTGCAAATTATATTCCACGGTCACTGCAAGCTGTCAATTGTAATTGAAAATCGTGGCTTTTCGAAAAAATGAATTGTGATTGAATGTAGGTACTTATAAATTTAATATGAAAACAAGCACAACATATTGGACTGCGTTAATATCGAGACGCTCGCATCACCGCATAGAGTACGGCGGAATTATAGGTAAAGGAAACAAACAAAGCCAAAAAGGTCAAATTCATTTTTAATTACAAATGTTTTAAAATGATTTAATGTTAATTTATGAGATAATAATATTTTTGTTTAATTTAGTGCTACCTTTCCTACAATCTTATCGAATATCAGTTTCTCTTATTATAATTTATTATAATATGAAACTACAAATATTATCGAACTGCGGCTTGGACGAATAAATTCGCCATCTGGAGCTCTACAAAAGTTGAAAAGCTCGTCTAAATACATAAAGGATTGACCAAGATATGATAGTTTTTCTCGGCACCTCCGCCATTTTCTCACAAGACGAATATTTATGAAACTACAAATATCATGGAACTGCGGCTTGGACGAGTAAATTCGCCATCTGAAGCTCTGCAAAAGTTGAAAAGCTCGTCTAAATACATAAAGGATTGACCAAGATATGATAGTTTTTCTCGGCACCTCCGCCATTTTCTCACAAGACGAATATTTATGAAATTACAAATATTATGGAACTGCGGCTTGGACGAGTAAATTCGCCATCTGGAGCTCTACAAAAGTTGAAAAGC
>JAZBHA010000433.1:52798-68489 GCA_037464855.1 Iselma pallidipennis | reverse complement strand
GTTCGTTGGACAATATTTTCAATACGCAAATTTTATTCAAAACCCACCCTCGTCAATTGAAAAACTGAAATGTACGCCTGAATAAATAAATAACATACAGGATAATGTTCATTTAAGCATAAAATATACTAAATATTATTGTATTTAAATAAATATCATTTAATAATAATTATCATTTTCATATAAAACAGATAAAAATAGATTAACAGAAACCGAATAGTAGATAGTAGAAGTAAAAGTAGACGAATTTCATTGTCTTTTGTAGTTAAAGATTAATTAACACGACATATGAAAAGGTCAATTAATTTAGAACAATCACACAAAAAATTTTACTTGAAAAAGAGAAAATTGTAAAAAAAAAATTATTATTATTAATCTCAAGGGTTCCACAGTGACCCTGGTACAATTACCAACTTTTAGAAGAAAATGTTGAAAACACAAGATATGATTGAATTTAAATTATTACTTTACACACAAAAGCATGTTGAAACAACAAAAATTCTCTTGACTATTTTGCATAGAAATACATTTCCCAGACAACATAATCAACTAGTATTATTACTACAAAGAGACTTATTGTCATAAAATTAGTTTTTTACCCACAGACACAAACATACAATTTTTTTTTGTTAATAATACCGAAGTTATCAATGAAAAAAACCCAACATTATATAACCAATATTTTGAATTATTAGATTTCATGTATTGCATTGTATTTTAATTGGTATTTTTGTTATTCAATAATTCCCAAAAGAGGTGATCGCGTTCTATGGAAACAAAACTAACTAATAATTATATGTATTACATTTTCATGATTTTGAACCGTATATTTAACCTTGCAATTCAAATAATATTTATTATTCTTTTCAAAAAACCGGACATTACTACAACTTATTTAAACATGGCAAAAAAAAATATCCAGATATTACAAAGAATTGTGACCGAATTATTGAAAGGTGTCGACCTTAACTATTTCTTTACCAAACTAACAACAACAACAAAAAAAAATGTTAACAAATACGTGTACCTCCTAGTCTGTCTTTTCCTGTAATTATACTATTTTTAATGTAAATTGGCAGTTCTAGGATAACAGGACAATCTAATACTACAAATTCTAATAAAACAACAAGCAAACGGATAATTAGATGTAAAGCTGTATTGCATCCGATGGATGCAACTGAAAACACGAATCAAACTCAATTAAATCCTGCGTACATGATTTGCGGTGTTCCTGAAACATGTACGAATAGGAAAATAAACAAATTATCATTGTACTGTACATACAGTTTTAGTTCAATACGGAAAACTAGACTTATAACAATCTAACTATATATGTATAACAAATTTCATATTCCACTACGAATATAATTTTGATATTTAGTTGAACTTTGTTAATTATTTGTATATTAAAAAGTTTACAGTACTATATCGTAATCACATGGCAGGTCTAAATTACAATTGAACTAAAAGCCAAGACATACGACACTTCTTAATGACGATTAAGCGCTTAATTGTCATTTAAACAGTCGTATGTCACATCAAAATTAATTCGATGATGACTAGAAAAGTAATTTATTTTTAATCATGATTAATCAACCAATCGGTGTAACTATTAAACTAATACAGCAGAAACTCGATAATCCGAACTATAATAATTGGGACCCAAGTCTGTTCGAATTCCTGGAAATAATGCTTGCGAATTATCGAGTATTAAGGTGACTGCAATAACAATATTATCTACTAGTACCTAATTATAATTTGTTCATCTATTATTGGAAATATGTAACAAAAAACCACATTTTCCACCGTTTAGTTGTTGTACCATTTTACATTTTTGTTCCATTCAGTGTGTTCTGTGTTAACGTTTAGACCCCTTGGCTGCATAATTACAAAACACCCTGATGCAACTATGTAAGGCAATATAATTTCTACTCATGAACAATTTAGTTCGGATTAAAGAGATTTTTATTCCAAATCACCGCTGTTCGGATTACTGGCAATTCGGATTATCGAGATTCTACTATAGGTACTTTGCAAGCATATTTGACCATAATCGTTATTTATCGTATATCACGTACCTTAAGTTAATCGTGTTCACGGGTAATCGGTAATTTGCTTAATTGTAATTAAAAGCTGAAGTATGTCTTGGTCTCAATACTGCATTTTATAATAAATTTTTTTAATGTAAGGTAATCATGTAACACTCTGTGTTATGTGTTATTTAATTATTGAATTATAAAACACAATTTAGATGAGTGATCATTGTACGTTAAATTGTAATAAACTAAATTGCAATTACTGGTGCCGTATGACTAAACTCTCAATGAAAAGTATTTTTAATTGGCCTAAAAATTAAATTAAACAATCTATTACTATATTTTTGAAGAAATAGGACTATTAAAATTCTTAACATGGATAAAAATTGCTAAATAAACGCATATTTTTAGAAAGCACCAATTATTTTCATTCTCAACTGTAAGACGTGGATATAGGACTATTTGATCCTTGGCAGTTTTTTTATTGTAAAGAAATATTTAGGAGATTGATAATGGAGATAAAAAAGCCAGGATATATTCAAAAAATGACTG
Source organism: Iselma pallidipennis (assembly GCA_037464855.1). Classification (NCBI taxonomy): domain Eukaryota; kingdom Metazoa; phylum Arthropoda; class Insecta; order Coleoptera; family Meloidae; genus Iselma; species Iselma pallidipennis. The sequence continues at coordinate 65,901 of JAZBHA010000433.1, read as the reverse complement.
TTTATGATTTCAAATTATGCAGATCGTCTCTTAAACTTGTCTGACGATAAAAAAACAATAGAGAACTTTCGAATTTTGTCAAATTAATTAATGTAAATACTTATAAAAAGACAATTGACTCTTTTTTAAATATTTAAAAAGAAAAATTAATAAAAATAAGACAAAAAAAAGTGTCTGTTGGTTTATATTATACATAGTAGAAAGTCAATCTTGCCAGTTTGCAAACAATTAGTTAATTCTACAATTAAATTGAGTTTAGTCTCTATTTAAATTAATTAAAGGATCAAATTTTACTTTTAACATTATAGGTATATAGGACGACATTATTTGTTTTTCGTTTATTTTGTGAGAATTCCAGTAGTATAATCTCATCATAGTGAAATTTTTCAAATAACATCACCTACTTTCCTTTAAGGAAACAACAACCAACTATAATAATTTCATAATAACAAAAGAAAATATACATATATCTATTACATACATATGTAAAGATGTTTTTTTTTTTTAATTTTAATTAATGAAACAATAAAATACTAAATATGATAGTTTGAAATACAACACACAACAACATGTGCGAAAAAAAACCAACAATACTCTATTCTCACCAAAACAACAATAACAACCATCTGCCTAAATAATTGCAACAATTATTATTTTTCACTTTTGATAAACAATAAGAAGAAAACTACTAATTTTTTTAAACTGAAATTTTTTGTTATCTAATCTTAAATCGGAATCTCTAACTACCTAGAAATTATTTAAATATTAACCAGAGTTTTCAACAATCTATCATTTCGTATAAAGATATTATTAATACAACAACGCATCTGTAAACTAGATAATTATTAATTAACGAAACAAAGTTTAACTAGGAAAATGACACATTGTGCATCATGTGAAAATTTACCTACCTAACTAACGATAATTGAAGTAAATCTAAATTTATTAATAACAAAAATAAATGTATGGGATTTTGTTGGAAAATTGGTAAAATATTACAAAGGGAAAAGCTAGTAGTAGATTGTTAAAAGTAACTTGTTAGTTTGCAGCTTTTATAAAAAATTACGTTGGTGTAAAATAGAAAAGACACCAATTTAAATATTCACCATATACTGATAATATCTTTCGATCTTTTGAACTACAGAAATATTTACATACATGTTGACAAGGTGGCAAAAAGCGAATTTATACTAAAGCCAACAATAATTGACGCTCTTTTAACGTTTCCATCGATATTACTAATGATTTGATGTATGTAGACAATGTAATACAAAATTATTTTGATATTATTGCAACAATTTCTGTATAGTGTTGTAATTGAGAAAAATTGCAATTTTTTTGTGCTCTTCATTAATTCAATTATAGATTTGTTATCTATGTATTGCATGGTAATGAAATTCCACAACAAATCTTGATTGATTTTGTAAAAAGTTTATTAATTTAAAGTTCTGTTGTAGACATAAAATCAATAATAGGACTATTTGCAAATTACAGTTTCTAGAATAGTAGAATTAAACAGAATTTCAAAATAAGCGGTTTCCGGGTTCAAAACCAATACGAACCTAAATTGTTTCAAATCCAAGAAAAAAATTGTTAAAAAATTGATTTATTATTCAAAAACCTAAATTCTTTTTCTATACACATACATACATACACACTCACTTTAAACACCTGTCATAATTTATTTTCTAATATCTATGCCGTATCTATAATGGCTTTCTCTGAAATTTTCTCTTATCGATACAGGGTTGACGGTTATTATCAATGATAATTAAATCGAGAAAAGTTAGATAGTTTCTCGAGATTTCAAATAAGTGAATAAAAATTTTTGAAAATAATAATTTAAACTATTATTTTGGTATATTATTGTAATCATTGTCATTCAAAATTACAAGAATTTGAAAATTTTTTTATACAAAAGACTCTATTCTTTGTTTATACATGATACACTTTCACCAGCATATTGGTCGTCCTTCACAGTTCATGATTCTCGTGATGACTTTCAGATTGCAATTTGATTTGATTATTACTGTAGTATATGCGGCACCTTTATCAATATCTCTAAATACAGTTAAATTAAAACACAATGTCAATAATTACACAATCGATTTAATTAGACCAACATTTTTTCACGGAATATTTAAACAAACGTTACTTATGTCTGTACAATTAGAGACAATAACTTCTGTATTATAAAACAAACATTGACCCCATTGTTTTCCTTTTTTTTCCTTAATAAAAATATAAAAATTTTACAAAATATTGCATTGTATACAAATATTGTATCTGAATTGGTAATAATCATCAATCATGATAATTATGCAATTGTATTTCCTAGAGACATTCATCCGAATTAAAATAAAGTACTTGAAAATTTAATTGCTGAATGTAAACCGAAATAAGCAATGAACCATAAATAAGGAAATTTGCTTTCACTTAAGATGTGTATCTCCTATATATATAGAGAAGGATTTACACAAAAATACTATAACTGCAGTGAAGGGAAAGCATATAATTTTTCCTCAAAAAATAAATAAAATAAATCTACATCCTACAGCAAAATATTTTTTTGTTTTCTCTAATCTATTTTTCCAAAAAAAAATTGTTACAGCATTACCTCAGACGTTATATGCAATCACTACCATTCACCATGATAAACCGGAGAGTTCAAGAATAGCACAAATGGCAAATAAAATGAAACAAGATAATAATAATAAACTAGTGCCATTTAATATAACAACTTTAAGCAATGAACGTCAAAAACGATTACTTCCATATATTAATTATTACGTAAATAGACAACCAAAACCACCATCAAATTATCATATAATAAATCAACCAAAAACTCAACAATTTATTGAATATTCACCACCAATAGGAAATGGTAAATTTACACCATTTCTTGATAGTAATGCTATACCAGGACCATTTATACCGATCATTAGAAATCAAGCAAAACCAATTGAAATACAATATTCATTACCACAAGATACAACAGAGAATTATGAATATATTTATGAAAATAATCAGAAAATTAATAAGAATGAATCGCCACTATCAGCAACGACAACAACAACAACAACAACAACAACAACACTTGAACAACCATCAACACCAGATTTTAGTGTAATTTATGATAAACTTGCACAATTGAAATTATTGCAACAAAACCGTTATAAAGTGACACCGATTTTACAACAAAAAACACAAATTAATTACGTTCCAATACATAATTATGAGAATCAACGTTATAAAATATTACCACAACCACCATCTACAACACCACCACCTCTAATAAAAACAATAATTCGAACCTATACACCTACAGATATTGATTTAACAACAACAACCACTGATAATTTTTATAAAAATCCCCAAAATTCTAACACAAAAAATTATAAAGAAAATCTAATTTATGAAGTATATCAACCACAACAACAACAACAACAACAACCACCACCATCATCTCAACAATATTTGACAATTAATGTTCCAAGACCCAGGAAACCGATACTAATTTATCAAAATAAACCTGAAGAAAATCCAATACAGATTACGAAACCCCAATTAAAACCTCAACTAATTGTTGATAATAATTATATTAGACAGAAATTAGTACCAGTAACACCAATAATCACTCAAATCCCTCAGAAACAACAATATGAAGACATTTATTATCATCAAACACCACCACCATCAACTCCTACCATAATTCAACCAAAAGAAAATCCAAATTCTTTAAGTTATATTTTGAAACAATTACAAGATTCGAATGCATTACCACATACATTAACACCCGAAAATATTGATAACAGTATCCGTACTTTAGTAAAAATTCTTAATAATTTAAAGAAAGAACCGAAATTTACAAAACCAATTATAGTAACTGAAGAAGAAATCAATACAGATAATAATGATTATAGTATATTAGAGAATACTGAAGAAATTCCAGGAACAACTACACAACAATTTCCAGCAAATACAATTGATGGTGGTACACCAGGACGACCTGGTGTTGATTATCCAGCATTATCAACAATACCACAAACAAGTTTTAGTTGTAAAACACAACGTTATAAAGGATTTTTCGGTGATCCTCATACGAACTGTCAAGTATGTTAAAAACAATAAAATTGATACAATTTTTTTTTAATTTGTCTCTATTTTGTAATAGGTTTGGCATTATTGTGATTTAAATGGTGGTCAAGCCTCGTTCCTTTGTCCAAATGGTACAATTTTCAGTCAAGTAGCTTTAACATGTGATTGGTGGTATAATGTAAAATGTTCATCAACAGCACAATTATATGTTCTAAACGAACGACTATATAAATATATTCTACCATTATCACCGAAATTTCCAGAAGATTATAGTGGACCTCTAGTTGATAAGTATTGTTTTTAAATAAATTATATTTTCATTATAAATAAACAATCAATAATTGTAGATATTTAGCATTGAAATTTCAAGAAATGGAAGAGAAAATGAAGAAAGAACGAAAAGGTAAACTAAAAAAAGATGATAATGATGACGAACATGAACCAGTTGAGGAGGAAAAAGACGATTCGGATCAATTACGTGAAATTAATGCTGAAAATATTGGAAAATCTTCTGAAGCAACCTAGATCGATACTAGAAACAAATCGTTAATGGAATACAAATGCCATATAATATGTTGGTGATAGATTTAGTATTTTTTTTTTTTTTTTGTTCAATCTTATTAGTATTCAATTCTGTTCGTTATATTTAATTTATTATTATTATTATTTGATGGTTAATTAATTATTATATGACGTATCTAGTCATGTTATGTAAATATAAAGAAAAATGCGACAATTAAATCTATGATTGAATGAAACAAGTATTGTTAAAGTATAATGAATATCCTAAGTTTTTGTATCCTGAACAGCAGCTTAAATAAATTATTTTTCTTTAATTGGTCCTAATTTATTTACTAACGCATTGATGAAACCGAGATAACAGTAAACGCACGTAAAATGAGCTTTTTCAGTGTCGGACTAGGCCACCGGGCAAACGGATAAATGTTCGGTAGGCCAAGTGATAAAACTAATGGGGGTCCACCCAATTCTTCTTATGAACTGTTTTTGGTAAGTACATGTGTATCTTTTGTTGTACCAATATTAAATTTTTATATACAAGTTAAACAACAAACAGTAACTTAAGGTTCTGCATAATGAAGTGCTTCGTTTATACCCCTTTTAAGGCCGTTTTCTGACAGGTGGGGAAAAATCTGTCTGAGGCAAATTGTCTCAAAACAATTGTTTGTTGCAGTGGCATACCATCATCAGACAAAACAATAAATCAATGGAACAAAAAGATCTATAAGACAAATGTTTTGTATGACGTTGGTTTTGTCTCAAACTGTCAATAAGTGGTAGCTAAACCTGAAATTTAGTGATTTTCAGTAAAGAAGCTTCATGGATAGTCTAAATTAGAAGCCATAGGGCCCTTAAATATGGTCCTGAGCGTAAGGGCACAGTGGGTCCAACACTGAGCTTTTTGGACAATTAGTTCCAGACATACTATCCGCAACCCACCAAAAATTTAAGAGAAAAACATATCCGGAATAATCTTGCGAACAATTCTGACGCTATGAGAGATAGTAGAATTGTTTTATTTTTATGAATTTTTGTGCTAACTTAGAATAAATGTTAGGAGTATTTAATGTTTTTTATGTGATCACTTACCCTATGTGAGCGACGTAATGTATTCAAGACTGCCGTTAAATGAACTATAGAATCCTTCAATACGGCTTTTTCATCATCAGACTGAAAATATTAAAATCAAATTTCGGTAAGACTCAAAACAATCGTAGAAATGTTTAATATCTTATCGCTAATAGACAGACAGTACCGGATTTACAGTAAACTAAACATTTTTTGAGGACCTTCCAGGAGCAAATTTGTAACAAAATGCGGTTTCGACCAAAGAAAGTTGAGCGGTTTTGAATAAGAGATATAGAATATTACTAATAGGTATGATATCGCCCATCATTTTAGTACAGGAAAGAATTATATAAGGTATTTTGGACTGATGTTTAATTTAATTACAAGATCTTTTGTCGTCTACGTTTCGGGCAACTAACTTGCCCTTCCTGAGGACTCGATCTTAACTGTGACTAAAGAATAATTAAGATCGAACCCTGAAGAAGGGCAAGTTAGTTGCCCGAAACGTAGACGACAGAAGATCTTGTAATTAAATAAACATCAGTCCAAAATACTTTATATATAATATTTTTTAATAAAATTTTGATTCCATACTTTAACATCAACATATTTTGTGAGGCCCTTTAAAAGATGAGGCCCGAAGCTATAGCTTGTTTAGCTTATTGGTAAATCCGGTACTGTAGGAGGACGAAAAACACGAATACTTACAAGTTTATAAAGATGAAGTGGTGTATGAGTGACGTGATTTTCTACAAAACAGTACGAACATACTGTTATATCACAATCTTTACAATGTATATCACTCTGACAGTCTGGATGTTTAACACATTTTTCAAAACCTAAATAATTATCATCTTCATCATAATCAGATTCAGTTTCAAATTGTTCTGTAAAAATTTATGAATTCATTTAATTAGAATTGTTAATTAATAAAATTGAAAGAATGAATGAATAAATGAACATCCTGTATATTTTTTCGAATTTTATGTAAAATATTTGATAGACACAGACTTTTTAAAGGCTGACTTGTAAACATAATCAAAGTACTGATTGCAAGCAGTGATTAATAAAGAAACCGAGAAATTGTGAACACACCGAACAAACCAAAGTAAGTTTATCGCAACGAAAATGTCCACATAACAGGATATTGTGGCTGTGAAATCGTAATTACAATCGAACTCGCATTTAACGAACGTTTCAGCTGCGGCCTATATTCACAGTACAACTGCATGTTTATGTGTTAAGTGTTAACGAACAGTTTTTGCGGTTCGTTGAGGATTCGTTATATGAAAGTTCGACTGGTATTTTGAACTCAAAGATTTCAATAAATTGCCAAAAATGTGGCTGATTACCGCCACTTTCCATAGATAGATTGTAAATACATACCTTCGGAATGGTTAGAAGCTGTCGATCGACCAGCTTGTCGATCACGTAGAGTCATCCCAGATGGGACCATGGTAAATGATTGATTTGAATGAGCATTCCTTGTAAATAACAGATAACCAATTAATGTATAATGTGGTATGAAAATGTCACATAAACGATTTAGATACGTTTTAGGTACAACGAATGCTTGTTTACATACTGGACATTTACAATAATCTCTTTTAACAAGTTTTGAGAGACAATCTTCACAAATAACATGATTACAATTTAAGATTAATGGTAATTTACTAACACCGTGTTGTGCACGTTCTGAAACAGAATTTGTTGATAAAAATAAACAAATTGTGAGAGAGAGAATTTGAAAAGATTGAGGTTAGGATACAAGTTGTTTGTTTTCTTAATTAACTTACTTATATAATCAAATACGACCAAACAACGTGGACATTTATCAGAGACAGGTTTTATTGGTAATCCAGTGATACTATTATCACTAGAAGCCGAATTAATCGACATATTCGACATAATTCTTGAATTTTTTTCTTGCTTGCTTCAGTCAAAAAATAATTGCAAGGAAAACTTGAAACAAAAACGGAATGTTACTTGACAAAATAGAAAACCAAAACGTGAAATTCACACAAATTAATTAGTTAATTAATTAGGAACTTAAATAAATAATTAATCCTTTTTTTTCTGTTTTTTTTCTGGACACAATTTAACGAACTGCCGAGTTTTACAAACCGGCGCAAATTTTAGTTACTTGTTATTAGGTTGGTAATACAATGGCGGGAATATTTAAATTTAAGCGCGCCCTCCTCTGGAACAATAATAACAAGTTGTCTTCTAGAAACTGATAATAATTGATAAGGAATTATTTATATATCAATTATTAATTAAAATATTTATTATAAACTAGATCGATTTTTAAAAATGCGAAATTTCCATAATGATGTGGATTCCCAAGAAAATCTAGTTGTTTTCTGTTATTTGCCAAAGAATTTGATTACAATCATTGATAAATTTCTAGTTGATATAATGACGATGAAGAGATATTAATTTGAGCCTTTGCCTCCTACACCTGAACCCAATAAAAAGATTATAAAGCGGCATCGACACACTCCAACTTCCTGATGGGAATACTCGAGCCAACTGGACTTTTTGTGCGCCAGCGATATGGAGTAATGTGGTAGACACATCTGGATCTGGATTCAACAGAAGGGGGGTAGACTCATGCTTGGAATATGTATTCCAACCAGCTGGCCCACAGAGAATCCCGATTACTCAAATATCCTAATTAGGGAGTTGGAGCGTGTGACTGCCGCTTTATTCTTGTACAGTGGCGGATCTAGATGTTGGGGAACACGAGGATTTTTTTTTTAAGGGCCCACCGATAATATACGATATGAAGCAAGCTACTGAAGCAGAACCGAACTGGAGTACTCTGGCCCCCGGAGAAGATTTACCTAGGACCATAATTAATTTCCGTTTCTGATTATTGTCTATATTTTGTACGAAAACCCACAAAGAGACTAGTAGTCTACAGTCTTATAGGAGTCGCTCAGAAATACTGATCTTATAACTACAATGAACTATAAAAACTATATACAGTAGGGCATAGATGATGCGGAAACACTTTCGATAATAGTACTCAATTTATCGAACGATAAATCGAACAACTAATTGTATAGGAAGTTGAATCAATTTATCGTCATAATCGGGTAGGAAAACATCAAAATGGCGCATTGACTTTTGCACGTGTCGCTTTGCATGAAATCATATGAGAAATTGTTCAACTAGAGTTGAACACACAATACAACTTGATCGTGATCCAACCTGCACTTCGATAGATTATATTGAACGGCCATACAATTTCCTCGATTAGATTTATCGTACAATTTATCGAATGACTTGCATAGTACCTACATATCGTGGTTTTTTGGATTCAACAATCGTAACAACCTGCGTGGTTCGTGGTTCAATCGTAATACTTGAAGAAGCTATAGCAAAATATTTATCCAAATCTGCTGTATAGTGCGACTAATCTGACTTGGCCCCTTTGACTGAAGAGATAAAACAACCACAACTCTATAGTGATGAGACAAAGATTAGCATTTGTCAGGAGAGTTAGTTATCGATGGTAATAGCTATCCATATTCGAATAGACAGAAGATAAGAAAAAGAATAAAGGGAAGAAATTCGAGAATTTCATTTTCTAGATACCCACTGTTCAGATATTGGATTTAGTTTTAAGCAAATGTAAACCTTCGATTGTCCGGACAATTTGGCTGTAAATGAGCACTTTTCCGGGTAATCGACGCTCTACTGTATACATGTATTTATCGTTAATCCATCTGAAAGAATTGGGAGCTTTCTCTTTTTTAAATCGTAAGGTTTCCTAATAATAATGAAAGGGACTAATGCAACAAAATCTCAGAGTAACATACGCAAAAAAAACAATTTTCTGTTACATCTGTGGTTTATTAAATCTTCTCATTATTTTTGAATTTCCATCATAGAGCGTTTACCTTTTTTTTGTTATATTTATAGAACAACTAACGCCAAAAAGACTAGGAGTATTTTCTATTAACGTTTACGTAGTGGAAAATTTATGTAAGTCATAGTTATTTTATTGCCTGTCCATTACAATCAACTTAAAAGTAATCCTTCTTGAAATACCCTTATTTTTTCTGAGATAAAATAAATTATTCCACATTTAAATGAACCCTTAATTAACCGGAAAATAGTAAAAAGAAGTAACCATAATACCTATAAACTGGAACATGTTGAATAACGCTAATTAGACGTGCATCTAACAAACTGCCCACACACAAGTACTCATCAGTGCACCAAATTACAAATACTTTTTTTATTTTTTACTGCAATTGGTTCAGGACTTAGGTATTTAGAGCCCCAAAGCTTTTATTCTTTGAGACCCTCCCTCAATTTTTCCATGAAGCACTTCAGCGTTCTCTTACGGGGGAACCCCCCAAACTGAATCTCCATTAGTTTCTATTATTATCAGAGGATTGTTGTTGTTTTCTCGAAATAACATCTTGTTGTCGAGAAAATGTTGTAACAGACAACCAGCAAATTAAATGGAAATTTCAAAAGGGTGGAAGGAGTGGCTAGTAAAATACTATAGTAATATCATTGCAAGTCTGATAGGTGCAAATGTGCATCATTGCACATGCTCTATATTTCTATGGGGTTAGTTCAATCTAACGTAGCAAAATAAATTAGATTAGTTACGCGATAACTCAGCTTCGTGTGGATGCAAATTATCTCACAACATATAATTTATCTGGAAATTGGCAACCAGATTGAAGTTTTTTCAGTTTTCAAAAACTAAAAATTTTCAGAATTTTTTCCCGATTAAATCTTTGCTTATTCAGATTCTATTTATGATTTTCTTTTTTTTTTCTTGAAACTATGGTGATTTAGTGTTGGAAATATTTTAGTTTTTATTTAAATTAATTAATTTCACAAATTTGTTTGAATCTTTTTATTGGAAATTGCCATCAGTTTGAACAACAGACGCAACAGGTTTCATCTATTCGTGAAGCACATTTGAACATTATTGAAGTTCAAGGTAAAGCTCAACAGATTGATTTTTAGTCAAAAAACAAACAAAGGTAGATTTATTAGTTTTTTCTAAATATATTTTTAAATGGAAGAATACTGAAGATTGCAACAACAATAGCAATAATAATAGTAATAAATAAACAAGTTTCATAATTGCATGTTGTTCTACTATAGTAGAGAAAATTTCCTAAAATGCATAAAATTATTCTCGAAATTGATTAAAAATTTTGCTATCAAAATGCATTAAATTAGCAGATTAATTGCTTGTAATGCATGCATAATTTATTTGTCGCTTTAATTGAAAAATCATCAATCAACAAGCCAAGATAATTACAACATCGAAGAGTTCCCAGTGAAATTTGTGTGCATTTTTTTCTATTTTTAATGAATTTTTCTCATGTAATACTATTAATATGCGTGCAAATTTTCGTGAAAATCATTGTTCAATAAATATTAAACTTGCACCTTTGTCTTATTATTTCTCTTATTTCCTAATTGATAATTATATAATTCGGTTATAACGACACTCGAGGGACCTGAAAAACAACGGCATTATATCCGAGTGTCGTTATAGCCGCACTTTAAAGTGACATTGTTCGAATTGTGTTGGGTGTGTCGTGATAGCCGAGTTCTACTGTATTTCAAATTAGATTTTTTTCGTATTGCAACTATTATCGTGTATGCGTTTCATTAAAATTATTAATTTAAGCAAGGTACTTGATGAGTAAATAGCGTGAAAGACGATCTCAGACCTCGTTATTTCAGAACTACCAGGTAAGTACATGAATTAACGTTATTTAATGTGCCCTCTTTTCTGTCCTAATTTTAACTCAACGGAATTAATAGTTTTGGTTTCAATTTTCAAACAAAACAAGAAAAAATCCAGTACACTCATCAAGTACTTTAGTCAGGAGCGGATCGTAATTGGTGGCCCGTTAAGGCACCGTCATTTGTATCTAGTCTGATAGGGCTCCCGGACTACTTTTAGGTCCAGGCCTTCAAAACTCTGTAGTACTGCTTACTGAAGAGTTACGGGGGCCACTCATCAAGTACTTTAGGCAGGGGCGGATCATTATTGGTGCCCTGTTAAGGCAGAGGCATCAAAATTTTATATTTTGTCTTTATCGTCATTTGTATCTATTCTGATAGGGCCACCGGACTACTTTTAGGTCCAGGCCTTCCAAACTCCATAGTACTGCTTTCTAAAGAGTTACGGGGGCCACTCATCAAGTACTTTAGTCAGGGGCGGATCATTATTGGTGCCCTGTTAAGGCAGAGGCATCAAAATTTTATATTTTGTCTTTATCGTCATTTGTATCTATTCTGATAGGGCCACCGGACTACTTTTAGGTCTAGGCCTTTAAAACTCTACAGTACTGCTTACTGAAGGGTTTCAGGGCTCTATGTTTGTTTTTTTTTTGTATTTATGAGGAAAACGGGAGAGAAATAACGCCAATCTTTCAGTTAAGCCCTTTACAAACAAGACCTTTTCGTTAAATTCATCGCAACGTTAACTTGTTACTTTCATAAAAATTAACTTTTGAATTGTTTTTATTTTATAAATTTTATTCAAAACGTATAAACATTAAATTGTAAATAAATTGTCCATATTACTGAAATAATAACAAAACAATAAATTGATAATAATTTACTTACTCAGGGCCGCATTTATACTTTTGGCGGCCCTAGGCTTACTATAAAAACCTGAAATCATTTACTCTCTAATCAGGTTACTTTTAAATAATTGATAAAGAGTCAATATTAAAAACAATATTTTCGTACAAACCAAATTAGTCTGTTAATTATTAACTAATAAAATATTCTAAAATCACAACAAATTAACAGTATTCGTCTTTTAATTTTGATAAACTTTACAAAATTGAGAAAATTTCATTGCGGACATTCAAATAAATTCATAATTCCCGCCATATGTTATGCAACCAAAATTACACACGTGTACCAATACGTGTCGGTTGCATATATTACCTAATTAAATGACTAAATTTCGTTTTTTTTCTTAATTATTATAAAGAAATTCAATTTTTCAAGTACATAAATCAATAAAATAATAATTAGATCAAATTTTGATGTGATAGAATAGTTGGTTAGTTTTCTGTATGGAATTTGATATTAAAACAAAGTAGTAACAGTTTGTAAAATAATGGCAGTTTGTTGTATGTGTGTGTGTCTATGTGTGTGTGCAGGAGGTACTAGAAAGAGAAAATTGGGTGGCGTTGTAATGACAGAAACTGGGCAAAAAGGTAAGTTTTTCCTTATTAAATTATTCTCTAACAAAAAAATTAATTAATTAATTCATCAAATCAATTAATTTAATCTAATTAATCGTATATATTAATCAATCTAGTGTGTGTATTGTTATTGTTTCGTGATCGGTTTTTGTTTTATTTAAAATTTTCAACTGTTTTGTGTGGTGGCCAACTATGATGATGATC
>JAZBHA010000433.1:11009-43212 GCA_037464855.1 Iselma pallidipennis | reverse complement strand
ACCCATTGTTGTTAGTTTTTATAATAAAATATACTAAAGATTTGTATATTTGGCATTAAGATTAAAAAAAAAAAAATTGATGAAGTTGGATGAGCAACTATGAATGATTGTGATAATATAGGTTTGGTGCTAACAACCTTCGTGTAACTATTTTTTTGAATTTAAAATATTAAAAAAAAAAATGTGCAATATTTAGTTGTAAATGTTTTTTGTTGTTGTACTATCCTTGGATATTTAAAAGAAAAAAATCATGTACAGTTTGTAAAAGAAGTTGTATATTGAAATATCTCTTAAATGAAGAAAAATTTTGATTTTGTTATTTGTTGATCTTTAACAACGAGTTTTCTTTGGGCCAGTACTTGTACGGCCACATTATGAGTCTTTGAAGACTTGTAATGTGACTTTACAAGTTACAGTTGATTATGAAACTGGCCCTTCGTCATTTATTAGTTTTTTGTTTGTGTATTTAAAAAAAAAATCAGTTAAGGTTGCGGTTAACTAAAGCAAAATTTAATCTTGTAATTAACAAATTTGGCAATACGTTCTCTTTTTAATTGTTTTTTTTTTTTTTTAATTAAAATATTGTTGATTATTATAAACAATGTGCTCAATGAACAAATGGTTGAATATCTGCTTATCATCATTTTCACCACTGTTACTTAAACGAATTAATTAAAAAACAGATAAACATCGTTAGTATTTAAGTGATGTAAAACTTTTATTTAAGATCAATATGCATTCATTAAGGCATTTATTATGTATTTTATTAATTTTTATTAAAAATGGTGTGTTTAAATTGTTGTCTTTATTCATTTTTTTTTATTATTATAAAACCTGTTAGGGCCTCTCCAAACGTAGTGGATTTGCGTATTTGCGGCGAGGAGTAATAAACCAACATCACACTGGTGTTATTGTTTATTTATACTTTTCTCGGGTATAATACAGATGTATTAGAAAGCAGTCGTTAGGAAAGACTGTTCTATTCTGGCCAATTTGTAATTGAGTTCAATAAGTAAAAATTCTCTATTTCTTTCCTAACGATTGCTCTCTATTACATCTGTTTCACTTCAATCTGTATTATACCCGAGAAACAAGTATATAAACAATAACACCAGTGTGATGTTTGTTTATTATTTCTGACCGCAAATACGCAAATCCACTACGTTTGGAGAGGCCCTTAGTTACATAGTTAAGTGTGCATTTTTTTTTAACTAATAACAATAATAGTTAATAACAATGTAGTGTTTTGCTTTGATAATTTTCGTTGATACAAGATTTTTAAAAAATATATAGAGAGAGCATGCTAGAAGTATACTTTAAGAGTCTCCAAATGGAAATCGGAAATATTTATTTTAAAAATATAATTTTAATGAATCGGTAATAATAGATAATTTTTTATTAGTATTTTGTTAAAAATGATTATCATTTCTCTTCTCGTTTGTTTTTCTGTTGCAGATATAAAATGCTACAAAGTATCGCAATTATTTGAAAGAGTTGGATCAATGGATGAGAGACGACGTTGTGTACTATGTGGGAAAATAGTGAGCAATACACGTAATCATTATTATGTACATTTTCCAGGACAATATTCATGTGCACATTGTCCAGCTGTTTATACACGTAGTGATACATTATTATTACATATGAGGACGAAACATCCGACAGTTGCTTAGCTGATGATCAACAACAATAATAATAATGATAACAATAACAATAATAATAACGACTAGAAATTTAAGTCTTTAAAAATTATTATTAAATTAATTAATTTACAGTCAAAAAAAAAATGTGTACAAATATATCTGCTAAGCGACTGGAATTCTTTACGACGACAACGAGTACCTAAACCGATATTTAAAAAAAAATATTTCAGTCAATATTATAATAAATGTGCCACAAAACATGAAACGTAACCACCCCCAAAAAACATACTAGTCGATTGAGTTGTGATTTTTAAATTTTATTCACCTAATAACTACAAAATTTAATACTTGACTTCATCTGAACTGCAATTTTACTTGAAGGCAGCCAAAATAGTCACAATAGTCCAGCAAAAGTCCTTCGTATATAGTTTGGCTGGGTTGACTTGGTCCATTTGACTAAAGCAATGAAACAACCACAATACATGTTGCCGCACCGCCGGGACTATCACGCCTAGTACACTCTATCGAAAACCTTACTTTAAAATGAGAATGACTGATAGGGCGGTGGTCTTTGTGGTGTAGTCACCCTGATAGAGGGGTGAGACAAAAATTAGCATTTGTCAAAATAAATAGTTTATTAATTATCATTAATTCCGGTTATCACCGGAAACAAACCAGCAGGTAGCAAAAAAATGGAGTTCTCGAGCTACTATCTAAGCTACCCCTTTGACAGATACTAGTTTTTATTTGATCACTGCGTTGTTATAATTGCTGTATTGCTTCAGTCAGAGGGGCTAAGTCAACGTAGCTGGACTATATATGCCGCTTAAGACTGTGCTAGATTTGGCCAGTTTTATTTGCTGTTTTTCAAAATCATAACTAGTCAAATTTAGCCATTTTAGCCTTTTCAAACAAAAACTGAAAAAAATGTTGCTTTATTAAAATAATTAGAATAATTGTAGTGACTGTCTTTTGCAATTATTTTGATCTCTTATTTATATTTGCCATCGTTATAGTGTAAACTAATAGGAGTCTTCCAATAACCGATTTTACTTGTTAGCTAGATTAACTAATAATAATAATAATAATAATAATAGTGGATGAAGTCAAGCTCTAATAATCCAATTTTTTGATATTTGTGCCAAAGATTATATTTTATTTAAGATCAGATTTCTTTAAAAAAAAGAAAAAAAAAGAGTCCTGTTGTTATCATCATCATTACCATTAAAGATCTCTTCTGTTTCCTATATTGAAACTAAAAATTAAAATTACCTTAATTAGACTGAAAAGAAAAGAAATGAGAAAAGATAAAAATATATTTTTTTGTAATATGAAATAGACTGAAAATATTTAAATAAGATGGGAACAAATTAATAAAATCCAATTTCGTCTGTTTCGGATAATTTTCGAATTTGGTTTTTCATTACAATTGGCTTGAATAATAAATAAATAAATCAATATTTGTACACGTGCACAATTTTCTCAAATAATAATAATAACAACAAGAAAATGTGTTACAAAATTTTACCAATTAGAAATCAAGCAATTAATGAATATATATAAGAGCAAATTGTATTCATCTGGTCATTGTATAGTTTGTTGATATTGAAAGAAATGCAAAAATTTTGTGAATAACTGTATGACTGATGAATGGATTTTTGTAATTTTGAACTAATTATGTAACAGTGATGATTCAAAATTGCTGAAAATTCAGAAAAAAAAATGAATTAAAAAATTAAAAAGATATTATATTTTTAGGAATATAATGTACATATTATATAATATTACATAGTAATTACTATATATTTGTATGAAAGAAATTTAAATTGTACCTTCATTTTATTCTGGTTTGAAATAATTTTGGTTTTAGTCTAACTATATACATACATTGTAGCTATTATTTTAATTATTTTTAAAATTAATTTTAGATCACAGAATAGTAATTGTAAACTAGTCATAAGATAGCCAAAGCGTGAAAAACAACCACCATAAGCAAATAGGGGAAGTTTTGCCAAAAAATTAAAAAATAAAACAATTTACATCTACTAGTCACACATAAATAACGGTTTTAGTTCAAAATGTTGCAATGACACCAAGTTTTATAGAAATCAAGTTTTCAAAACTACTAAAATATCTATAAAATTTGTGTCTTATTATTATTATTATTATTATATAAATATTTTAATCAGAGCCAGGTTTTTTTTTATAATTATAATTATAGTTATTTGGTGAACATATTCTATTTTTATTTCTATATATTTAGAGTTGGTAATCGTAGTGGTGTAATATAATTATTTATTTGTACAAAGTTAGTAATTTGATAGTTGAATCTATGAACTTTTGCCAAAAAAAAAAATTGAGAGTCCCCATTATCAATAATAGATGAATTTTATTAGAGAATTGCAAACCATTTTCATTACACTAACAATAAGGATTGTTTGTTTCAATGTAAATCACTTAAAAATTTGCATTTAACCAACAAAGATTTTTTATACAAAACTATTTCAAAAATTGTGGGAAGTCATCAAATGTTTAGAAAACGAAAAAAAATATCTCTACTATCGTAATCAGGGTATATATTCCAAGATTTTTTAAATTAAGTCTTGTATTGATTGTTTCAATTAAATTGTATATAAAAACAATAAATGTATTTTATTGAATTCACCCCCATATATACACCAATGGGTGTTTTTCTTGAATACCTAAGAATTGTTATGTATTGATTTTTTCTTGTTTTGTCCCAACAGACCAGAATGGTGGCTCCATGTTGTCCTACAATGAAATGTTCGAACCATCATCATCCAATATACTGTTATGGAAATGTCGAACGTGCAGTAAAGAAGTAACAAATCGTTGGCACCATTTCCATTCACATACAGCACAACGTTCATTCTGTCCATATTGTCCAGCCACATATAGTCGTATCGATACATTACGTAGTCATATGAGATCGAAACATAGTTTTTTCATTAAATGCAACAATTATTAAAAGGCTCTTGTTGTGTTGTGTTGTGTAAGAAATCTCCTCTCAATATTTATTTATTTTTGATAAATATTAACTTTGCTGTGATGTATTTTTTAAATGGAAACGCTAACACATAACAAGAAATTATTACACACTGCTTTCTGAAATGTGCATGAAATATAAATGTAGCATTTTCGTTTTACTTGAAATACAACCATATTCAACAGTTTTTATCAATGTTCCAAATTATCGAAATACAAAAAATATGTTCTATTTAAAGTTGTTTGTACGATTATTGATGTTCAATAGAATTGTGACTGCAAAAAAGGTCTTTTATAATTTATTGTAACATGTTTTAGCGGACTGTCATAATTAAGAATCAAATTGTAACAAATATATTTTTCAAGAAAGTTGTATAGCTTTGATTTCCTTTTGTTCCTTAATAACTCCAGGTTCTTACTGGACATTATTTGCCAACTGGCTCTAAGCATGCTCCTGCCGAGTTTTGATTGGCTTTGAGGAGATCGGGTGTTGATGGCCTTTGATGGACGCACAATAACCCTACAGGGGAGCTGACAATGAGTACGGATGCACCTTCCTTATAAATCCCGAATTCAAGACTCAACTGTTCGCATCTGGATTCTGGATTGAAAAAGTGGGTGAAGCTACATGCTGCTCCGCACTCAGGCCTCAAGAAGCTCATTGTGCATCCTCCTAGGCTTGTCAGCTGCTTATTACCTCCAAGCCAGTCTCTATATATCGCAGAAGCATGCTCAAAAGTGCAC
Organism: Iselma pallidipennis; assembly: GCA_037464855.1. Lineage (NCBI taxonomy): Eukaryota > Metazoa > Arthropoda > Insecta > Coleoptera > Meloidae > Iselma > Iselma pallidipennis. Next base: position 37,819 of record JAZBHA010000433.1, on the reverse strand, counting down.
CAGCGACCTCGGCCATGCTACGCCAGTTCTCCCACAGCATAGATTCACGATGTTGGACTAGTTTGGACAAGTGACAAAGTACATGCTCAATAGTTTCGTCCTCGTCTTCACATCCTCATCAAATCGAGTTGCCTTCTAGCCCCATCGGGTGAAGGTGCTTCTTTAGTCCACAATGTCCAATGAGAGTGCCCGCTAATATTCGTAGGTTCTCCGTGAAAAGTTGCAGACAATATTTTGTGATCCGTTTGGTTGGCACTGGTATTGCCAGCTTCGAATTGCATGAGGTTTGGAACTGGTCCCGTTTACGATTTCCAGGCACTATCTCAAGCCAACCTGTCGCCTCACAATCTTGGTGACTCCTGACCCAAGCCAGCGTCACTTAACTAACCCATGAAACCCCTTCGAGAGCCTCGTGGGTCTCTAAAAGTAATCTTGAAGTAATTTTGCAGGTCTTCGAGGCTTCGAGACTGTTCTCTTGAATAAATTAATAATTCTTTCATTTTTGTTATTGTTGCTTGTGAACCCGGCAAATTCCTCATGATTGGTCTCAGCATCACTGAGTCTTCAACAAAATCCAGTATATCGTCTATCGGGCATCACGAATATTCTGTCGAAAGATATTGGTCTTCGAAGTGCTAAGTTCTGAGACCCCTTAACGCCTCACATTGACCATACAGGCTCGACATTAAGGGTCCGTTCCGATCCCTGTCGTGTAAGAGATGCTTTTGCAGAGCACATGGTGCAAACACATCCTGTAATGTGCCTAATTTGGCGCCGGAAAATTTTGTCTTACTTCTTCGTGTGGGTCACTCAGGAACAAAACAAAGTTTGTAGCGGGACCGTAGCCAGAAGGGATAGCCCCAGGAAGTTCAGGGGGTGGCTCAGAAATACTCTATAAACGATTCAAAAACCACAAATAACCTTGAGGTAGCTCAGAATTGTTTGAGCTACCCCCCTAGCTACAACCTTTGTTTGTAGATTCATGGTGTCCCTTTATTGAAACTCCAGTTAAACTAAATACATTTTTAGAACATTTTATTAGCTATTTTTAAAGTACAACTTAATTATTTAATTTTTAATCAATCAACTACTTAATTGATAACAATATCATTTATCACCAGGATAGATTTTCGAGATTCACAATCTAAGTACCAAGATCTCATAATCCTCATAAGCGACTTCTTTACCATCAAACGGAATATAGCAAACACCATGACTAGGATGTACCTACAAATATTAATATTATTATTGTTATTTATTTATCAAATCACAGACTAACTTTTCCTATAGTTTGTGATCCTTCATGGTAAACTCTTCCAATATATAGACTTTCCCCATCACTAGTACGACCACCTTCAACCGCATCTAATGGTAGTTTGGAACCTTGTGTTGGTACCCATTCGAAACGTTGCTCACATAGTACTTCAAAATGTTCCACAGCATGTTCTCCACCATCATAACAAATATAAGCAACATTCTTGCCTGGTATCACTTTTGCCGGTATCCAATCACCTTCATGATATGCCCGACCAACATAGATGGTATGTCCATCAATATCAACACCACCTTTTAGAGCGGATGGTGGTACATTTCCATATGAGCTCACCAAATTCACCCATCTGAAAGCTAATTATAAATAAAACAATTATTATTATTATTATCAATTAGAAGAAAATAAATGGTAAAAGCAATACCTTTGTTAGAAGACTGTGGGTAATTAGAGTCAGGATAATCACCCAGATTTGGTTGTGGATGGTTATACGATAATTCAGATGGGGGATAACTTAAACGTGTTAAATCTGAATCGTTGGGTTCTGGTAATGGAGCACTGCTGGGATATGGGGGTGTTTCATTGTTAATATCAGGATAAATGGGTTGGTATTCAGGTTTAAAACCATAATTTGCTACAATTACAAGCTAAATTTAGGAAATTTCTACCAATTTTCTAATAAAAACAAACTTACCTTCCATTTTGTACTGATACGATTCGATTAAACTAACAGTTAAGACTTGCCAAGGCTTTTTTTATCTTATCTCGAACGAGTGTTTTTTATTAGAAAGACTATTAAATGATTTATAAAATGTGCAATATTTACACAGTTATTAATAATAAATTAAATAAAATATTCCACAATTCTAGACTTTTTATTGTTTCGTTCAACGTACAAGTCAATGGGAAAAAAAAACAATACTTTCTATGATCTTAAAATCAAAATTTCATAATCTTTAAAACCTACTTCATCACCATCGAATGGAATATAGCAAGTCTTATGACTCGGATGGACCTACGACAACGATCAGTTTAGATTAAAAAAATCTCCTTTTAGGTAAAAGAATCAATTACTTTGCCCACAGTTTTGGAGCCTTGATGATCCACGCGGCCAATATAGAGAGGTTCTCCGTCCTTAGTACGACCACCTTCAACAGCTCCTGATGGGATATGATCGGAATGACAATGGACCCAATCGAAACGTTGTTCACACAGAACCTACCATTGATTTTTGTAAATTTTCCAAAATTCTAACAATAATTAAGTAATTTACCTGGAAACGATCAACTGCATGCTCTTTACCATCATAGGCAACATACGCAACATTTTTCCCGGGGATCACTTTAGCCGGTATCCAATCACCATCGAAATAAGCACGACCCACATAGATCTGATGACCATCAATATCGACACCACCATGGAGGGCAGTGGTTGGAACGCCACCATAAGCCGAGGTATCCACCCAATAATACGCTATATTAAATATTTTTGTAATTAATTAGAATTACATTTATAGATGGAATTATGAGATAATGGTAATTACCTCGTTTTACATTATTATCGACTGGATGAATTGGACGAAATGGGAAATGTGGTGATGATTCTGGAGGGAGTGAAGGATATGGACGACCATGATGGTGATGATGTCCTGGAGGAGGCTGGGGTGGATAGTGAGAACTGTTATCGAATGGTGGTTTGAAACCATAAGGCCCTAAAAAAGTTATAAGGAAACACAAATACAAACACACACAAAGATAGGTCAACTTACCTGCCATTATTCAAAGTTCTAATAAAACTGAACATTGATATTATTTTCGTATTTATATAATATCGCGCTTATCATAGTATCGATTCATATTTATTCAAATTTGTAAGAGATTAGGGAGATATCTAGGAATTTTATTTAGGAAGAAAATACTAGAGAAAACTAAACTATCTATGATAATAACATAAAATATATTTTAAAATATAAATTTAAAGATAATTATAATTTTTTAGGATCTAATTGCATAATCAGACTGTTAACTTTCTCCGAGAGACTAGATTGTGAAGCACATTTACTTTGGACGTACAGTAAACTCTGAATATCTTTTTGGTCAAAAGCAATTTTAGCAGCTTCTTCTAAACATCTGTAAATAAACAACCATAGATAATACAGAAAAAATTGTTCATTAATTGTTAGATTACAGAGTCTTTACCACGAATCTAACAGTACTTGTAATAGTTCGGTAAACAATTGAAATTTTATTGATATTACACTCAACTGATAAGAGAACATTATTTATAGACCGACAACGTTGTCATCTCAAATGATGAATTATTTTTTTTTAATTCTAAGTAATGATTATGATTACTTACCCAGCTTTTATGTAATATTTCACTTTAATATCATCATTGACTTTTGGTAAATATTTTAAAGCTTCAATACGATTATCTTTCTGTAAACAAACATCAACAAATGGTGCATAACCAATGGGTGATTTTTTGATTTTTGAAAATTTCTCCAATTCAATCCAATTATTTAAATACGATAAACTTTGTATTTTCAACCACCAATAACGTTTATCTGGTATTTTAAAATCATTACGAAATTTCTCAGCCAATTTCATTTCATTTTGTTCCAATAAAATTTTACATGTTTCATGTATTGATTTACCAATTGTTTTGAAACGACCACGGAATTTCTCATCTAAATCACGTTGATATCGATATAATTTTAAATAATCTTCACATAATGAAGCATTCAAATCTTTACGACCCTTCTTATAAGCCTCCACTGCAGATGTTAGAAGCGAGTCACGCATATGTGACTTCTAAAATGTTTTTATCAATTAATTTTAATATAAATTCGAAGATAATAATTGATAATTACATCATCAGCTAAACTTTCAAGAATAAACATCTGAGCTTGAGCACTGAAATCATCCTCTTGAATATAGATTTCATTTAAAGAATGTGGTTCCTGTTCTTTACAGAATTTGATGTAAAGTGACTGAGCAACGGGGAAATTCCGGATCATCATCTGAAAACAATATCCAGAAAGCTAAGTTATCTATTTAGATTTTTTTGATAATATCCCATCAATTACAATACTTTCCAATTAGGGTGTGTTTACACGAGGAGATACTTCTCTGTCTAAACTGTTTAGAAACAGAGAGAAAAAACTCGTGTATATAGTGCTTCTAATTTGACTTGGTGCCTTTGACTGAAACAACAAAACAATCTGGTGTCTTGACAAATTCATCCCATAAGTGTATGTCACATCCAGATCTCAGAAATGGTGACAGCGATCGATTTTCAAATCGTTGGGTGGCTTATAGTTTTTAGTGAACCAGAAGTGTCTAAATAAAGGCCCAAAACGTAAAAAGGCTGAGCATTACAGATTTCTGTAATCCCTCAGGCGACCATAGAGACAGGTCAAGTCAAATTGGAAGCCCTAACAGACCAATGCTTTAATAGCAGTGCCGGATTTACCAATAAGCTAAACAAGCTATAGCTTAGGGCCTCATCTTTTAAGGGGCCTCACAAATTATGTATGGAAATAAATTTGTACAAAATTTGCTTCTGGAAGGGCCTCAGTTACTGTAAATCCGGCACTGCTTAACAGAATGTTAGATTAATACAGTGGAACCTCCCTTGGACGGACAGCAACGGTCAGAAAATTTCTGTCCGCTTAAGGGAGTGTGTTCTGTCCGACTAAGGGAAGTTTCCGTTTAAGGGTGGTGTATAATTACCTTGAAATCTCCCAGAGCCATTTTTTCTCTCAATTTCAAAATCACCATATATGCTAGATCAGTATTGCCACTTTCAATAGCTTTAACAATAGCTGGTGTATTCTCACGTAATTCTAACAATAATTTCACTTGATCACTAGCCTTTGATTCATAATCTAATAACTTTATAAAATATTTTAATGTTTGCTCGATAAACTATTGGTTTATTGTTAATAATTACCTTAATAGCTAATTTTTTTCGACCATGTTCAGCAGCTGTACTAGCAATTTCACTATACGATATCCCGGATGTATAACCCAATTTATCAGCTATTTCTCTAGCAACAGTTTCTTCATCAACTAATGATTGACTAACTTTATATTTAGCCCAATGTAATAATATATGACTTGTACCATCTTCTTCGGGCATTTTTAAATATTTTGCCGTTTGTAAAGCTAAATAATATTCTTTTCTTGTTATCAAACGATCCAGGAGAACCTTTTGCGTCAAATGTTTCAATCTTAAATAATAACAATAACAACAATAATAACTGATAACGAAAATGTGATTTTTGTTACACTCACTGTTCAAAAGTTATTGGAATACCAATTTTTGGATCCCTTAATGCATTCAATACTCGCAATAATCGTATTATATTAACATAATTATCTGAATTCATATCCGGTATAAAACATTTACCAAATTGTGCCGCCTAAAAATCAAATAATTAATTAAATTATAATTATAATTAATTATTAATCAATAAATTACTCTAATTAACATCTTTTGAACTTCTGTATCGAATTCATAACCAACAGCATCAATACATTGCTCTACGGCTTTTTTTAAATCTTTCTTTACAAGACAAATATACTCATTGGCTCTATGACTGCGTTTCTGTAATTAATTAAGTGATTAATTAATTAGTTGATTGATTGATGAAAATTGATTACTCACTTGATAATGTTTAGAAGCTTCTAATAGAAAACTACCAGGATCTGTACTATTAATTCGAAATATTTTCTGAACAACATCGGGGACTTTTTGTAATAATTCATGTTGTGTATTTGATAGAATACGTATACCATCAATTTCTGATGTTAAATGTATTGAACCATCATAGGTATATGCCATTTTTTGACCATGTTTACCAACAATTAATAATGTATTATCACGTTCCCAATATAAAACAACAGCTTCATTACCACACCATAATAATTGTTTCGGTTTAAATACAATATTTGTATCAGTTTCACAATATTTCGATCGTAAATCAGATGAACCCAACCATAGAAAACCGGAATCGGTAAATAAGGCTAAATGACGGGCATTAAAAGAAACAGCAATTTCCAAAATCGATGAATAATTATTGGTGATATCCGGTTCAAGCTGAAAATAAATTAAAAAATCGTTACAAAAACTATAATTTTTTCTAAAAAAAACTAAAAATACCATAATGCCTGTATGGTGTTCATCTTGTTTCAATCTAAACAACTCTTTTTCTCGAGCTATTAGAACTTCAGTATGTGGATCTTCAGAGATTACCGCCCAACTTGTTGGTTGTAATGACGATTCTTAAAATGATTCATTTAAAAAAACTAACTCATTAAAGATATTTGAAGAAATTACTCATTAGTTCGGATAGTTGTCGTGTCCTAGGCTCTTGGATATTATTGATTAAATACACTTTAAAATGTGTTGTTAAAACAGCCACACCTGTTTGATTCTTAGGACTGGTAAAGATTCGTGCATCAGCAATTTTAACATCCTGTATTATACTGAATGTATGTAAATATTGTCCGAACATATCGTGCAGGACCACAGTACCATCAACTAAGACAAATATCAATTTTTCATCATTTGACCATGCCATTGTAACAATGGGTCGTTTAGTCCACTACAAATCTTACAATTAGGTTAAGAGAGGCGTTAAAAAAGATCGTTTACTTTGAATGATGTTATTCGTTTGCCGGATCCCGAAAATATGGAAATTGTCGGTTGACCAGTACCATGAACTTTAACAACTTTCTGTTCGTCACGTAAAATGGCAATCGGACCACCATATGGTGCTGATGATAAGATGAAATTCTCTAAATTCACATCTTGTTGCCAGGCCATTGGATAAATTTCGAATTTTCTACAATTATCATTTTTATCAACAATATAAAAAGTGAGGTTAAGTCGTTTTTTTCAAATACCTAAAATATAAATCACGACCCAGCAGAAACCAATCTGCCGTCAACATTGCGGCAGACATTTTTTTGGAAAATTTTCACTTTTTTGTGCGGAAAAACCGGAAAATTCAATATTTACTGTTGTTTTTTGTTTATTTATAAATAAGAGGTTGTAAATATTTGACAGCTGTCAAAATACAGGTTGTCCAACATTTTAATCGAAAAACACTAGAACATTACCATAAATATAGACCGTTTTTATATTCGACATGGTAGCTGTGATGGAATCTCATATTCATCAAACTATGTTTTTATCAATAAGATTAGGTATAAACGTACTAGTATACGTATATTTAAAATTCCCGCTTTCTATAAACTAGCAAGTGTTCTTAAATTGCTCGCCAACACTCCAACACTGATGGAATGATGTCGCACACGTTGCATCAGAGATAAATTCCATCAATGATTTAGTTGAATAAAAAAACGCACGTATATTTCCAGAAAATCAGCAGTTCTCAAACGTTCTTTCCTAAATTTCTTAAATAAAATAAAAAATTGATTAAATTCGAATAATTATTTATTTATTTACTACATAATACTATTTCAACTTTGTTTTTCCTTAAAAGGAATCCATTTAATATCCGGTTTTTCAAATAAATTCATTTTTGAAATTTGATCTAATAACATCATCTGAAAGCAAAATCATTTATTATTGTTAAAATTCCTTAAATTTAACTAAAAAATTACCTGTTTCCTAACATATTTAACTAATTTCTCTAAACGTTCCGGTTCAAATTCACCATGTTGATAGAAACGTCTCCATAATGCACCAGCTAATACTACATCATCACTTTGTAAACCTTCATCGTATGCAATCAATGCAGCTTGTAATTGTTCTGATAATTCACTGATTTGTGATCGTGTAACTGATGGATTACTTGCCTAAAATCGAATTAATAGAAACATATTTTGATAGAAGCAAAAACTAGTTTACGCCTAATTTTTTAACTCTAGGAGAAACATCCGCCCATAGAGCTTCTACTAAATAATTCCGTAATTGTCGTCCTTCATCACCTTCCACCATACCACGTACAGATAACATCCATATATGTAATTCAGTGATAACGAACCATGAATAGAATGTATCTGGTAGATGTAATTCTTCAAAGAAATCGAAATAATTTATATTATCAGCAATATTCTCGTAGAGGAGATAAGCAGATGCCATGACTTTCTACAAAAATTGTTAAATTCTATATAAAAATCATTGTGTAAAAATTGGAAATACTAACAGTTTTGTGCACTTTGAGAAATGGCAATTTTGCAATGATTCTCTTTAATAAACCATTTTCTGGTTGGATAGTTTTTGACTCGATTGTCGAAATTGTTCGTGAATCACCCCCATTTCTTATAAATTGACTTTGTGGTTGCAATTTTGGTAAATTTGTGGAGAATCTCTGCAGGTAGAACTCCTAGAAAACAGTTCCAAAAGTTTACATAATCACACGATATCGTATCAACTGTAATTACCTTGATATTGTTGTGAAGTAATTGATTACGTAAAATACCCCGGCAAATATTCATAATTACCGTAAATAAGAATTAAATTATTAACCAAAAATCATAAGAATTTTAATGAAAATTTTTTTAAAAATTGTTCCACCTCTAAAGAGGTTATGTTGACATTGGCGCCATCTCTTGACTATACCATTAAACTAGATTTTGATCCAAAAAATGGTCGAAAGATCCATATCAGGTGAGGTACGAAAATATTGTAGAAAATTATTAATAATTATTATTGTTTTTAATCGAAATTAATCAATAATTTGATAAATAGAAATTATATTAATTGAGAATTTATAGAGATTTTCAAGCAAATCGCTAATAATTCGATGAAAGTTCAGGGAGAGACCTTTCATGACCATTACCACATCTCCACACATATAATATCCAACAATATTTTACAACAATTCCTTCAATTAAATCAATAGAAACAATAAAACCATTTAAGGGATATTATTAGAAAATATACCATTAATTCAATTATCGCGTATTATTTGACATGTTTATGGTCGGCTCAAATATGGGACTTGTCAATGGTAGGGTTTTCCAGAATTACATGACTACCATTTGGGCGAATGCCCCCAAAAATCGAAATAATGATCGATAATTGATTGTTTGATCATCTGCCAAATTGTACAAATTTCCCAAAAATCATCTTTTTGTTAAAAACACAACAACCCACTTGTCAAAATTTCCCCAATTACCCCCCAATCACAAATAATTATAATTAATTGTAATTAATTAATAATTAATTGATTTGATTAGTTTTAGGTGAATTATAATGTCGACGAAACAGCCGAAGAATCGTTCAAATAGGAAACCGATCGAAACACCATTGGGGCAAGCACCCTCTGAACCACCACCAGAAATCGTCGACTTATCAATCCTGAAAAAACCAATCAATACTAGTATTGTTGATCTGAAACGACTATTATCACTAGCTGATAATGCAACCGATGAAGTATAATTTAACAGAAATACAATTTTATTATCATTATTTGGAATTACTAACAACAACCAAAAAAAAATTGATTGTTTTCAGGTCCAGAATTATATCAATTATGAATGCGATATTTTGTATGAATGTCGTATTTGTCGTTCAATATTCCGTAGTTTAGCCAATTTTATTCTACATAAACGTAATTATTGTTTAGAGAAATTTAGTGGATTGCATAATTCTGAGGTTAGAATTTTTTGGGTTTCGATAGAATTCCTAAATTAATTGATTGTTTTGATAGAATTCCAGTGGTTTTGTTATCAATGAAGGCACAATTGATGATAATTGTGATGAAATTGACACTAAACAGGATGATAACGACAAGAAATCCAACAACAATAACAAGAAGAGTCTTACACCTGTTATCGATAAGTTATATAAACGACAAGAAATTGTTGAATTGACGAAAACAACATTGAATAATGATTTATCAAATGATATACAAAACTATAATCAAACTAGTAATAATGAACAATGTATGGTTTTACAGAAAATCGATCTAACTGATTCAGCTGTCTTTCAAACATTATCAGATGATATCCGACCGAATCTTGATAATACCAGTCTGATGAAATCTGAAGTAATTAATTAAACGAAAATTGTCTCCTATTTGTTGTTTTTTAATATAAATAACTAATTGTTTTTGTTTGTTTTTAGGTCATGGAGATTCATGGTATATTCGAGAATAATGAAGCTGTTTTGGGTGCTGATGGTAAAATTTGTAATTTTGAAACATCCAAGAAATTCTCGAAATCAAATATACCGAAACAGGATCTTATTTGTACAGAGTGTAATTTTAAATTTTCAACCAAAAAAACATTAACATCACATATTAAATATAAACATAATAAGACATGTATTGTATTCCCATGTCCGGATTGTAAAGAGACATTTGCTAATGCCTGGAGTGTTTATCGACATTTAGATAAAGTACATAAACGTACATCGGCACAAATTAAGCGGATGCGTGCACAAGTCTTGTCGAATGCAATCAGGAAAGATCAAGAGAAAATTATCAATAAGAAGAAAAATGTTAAATTGTCGCCAGTCAAGGAGGACGAGGAGAATCAAGTAAGATTTCCATTGACAGTTTCCCCTCTCGTTCTAATAATAAAGAGGAAGATATCTTCGGTGTCGTTAATAAATAATCAAGACGATGATAAAGTCTGTTCATCCAAACATGAGCTAAGTGGTCATAAAACATGTGTACGAACCAAAACGTTGATATTTTTGGACAGTGGGCGGTCAGTGATTACCACCACCACTGGTTCAGTTGACTATCTTCGAATATCTAAGACATACGCTGCTACGCAATCTCTTTCTGAATATCTGCTCTGCACCCTCGTTTATACTGGACGTATAGCTTAACTTGAATCATTATACTTCGTTGAAAACAACCTAACTTTATGCGTGTGTTAGAAAAGGATACGTGCAATAATGAGTGTTCGTACTATAGTCTGCTTCCCGAGTCATGAGCTGAATGATCATAAAGCATCTGTATGAACCAAAACATTGATGCTGCTAGTAGGGATGTGGCCAAACCACTGGCTCAGTTGACTATGTTTGACTATCGCCGACATACGCTTCTAGGTAGTCTCTTCCTAAACATCTACTACACACCTTCGTTTATACTGAACGTACAGCTTAACTTGAATCACTGTACTTCATTAAAAGTGACCAATTAGCTCATGAACTCGGGAAACAGACTATAGTTCGAAATTTTATGACTATTTAGTTCATGTTTGAATGAACAGACTTTATCTGTTACTACACTCCCTACAAATTAAAAGTAGATATATTCTGCCTCTCTCTAAAAATATATTTAGAAAAAGAGAAGAGAAGTTCTAGAAGATAAATCTCCCTCGACCGGTTTCACCAAGCTCGCTCTTAAAACAGATCAAATCAGACGCATCAATCCAGTGTTAGGGTGCAGGTGGATGGAGAGACTTTTCTCCTAACTTTCCTCCTCTTGTGCTAAAAACGACACAAAAGACACGTTCTTCTCAATTCTTAGAGCTAGAGGTTGTATTTTCTCTAACAGTTAAGAGAGAAAAGTCTCTCCGTCTATCTGCACCCTTAGAGTGACGTCATTTCAGTTAAAAGACGTTGGTGCAACTGGAATGCCAGGTTAAAGCTTGATACAGTGTTTAAATAGTTAAACCACGTTGGTGAAACCGATGGTTTATATCATTGTACCCTAAGAAAATACTGTCGACTCAAGATAAGTTTGCATAAAACGGCGCATCTATGGGGTGGTTTCGGGGTAGTTCGACAAGTTTCTCGTAAATGTTCGTGAAAATTTCAGGCGAAATTGGAGTGGCGTGGCAGAGAAAGTTGTTTAGTCTTTAGTGTATTACCCCAAAATATATATAATCACAAAATAAAAGTAAAATCCAGAGAAAAAATAAATGAAATATAATAGAAAATAAAAAACAGTAGAAGATTAAAGGTAAAATATTAAATAAACGTATGTATAATATGATTTCCTATGGATTTACTAAGAAGGTACGCCACTGAAAATCCCTTTTAGAGAGAAGGGTGGGTTTTGCTTTCGCCCCCACTACAGTGGTCATCCACTGCGCAACCAAGGCCTTATGCAAACTTAACTTGAGTCAACAGTACTTACTTATGATTGAGAATTATTCAGTTGGATTCAAACACAACTCTTCATCTTTATCTTTATCTCTAATGAGTTGCTTGGCAATTAAAATCAATCCACATCTTCATCTTCTCCCCACCCATTTACAGCTGATAAACTCGGCCAATAATAGTCGATAAGTTCACATAGTAAAGGACAGGTATATAAACTTGCAATAGGAACAAGGATAGATATATGATTCAAATGTCCCGCTAAGCTTGCTGGTAGGAGCAAGCAAATCCTTAAAGCGTGAGGACGCTTGAATTGAAATTTCATTATAGATATCCATAAAGAGTGAGAAGAAGATGAAGATAAAGATAAAGATTTAGAGTTGCGTTTGAATTCAACTGATATTATTCTGTTTAAGACTCTTCTAGTTCTCTTTAGGAATTACAGTAGAACCTCGATAATTCGTCAGGTTTAAGGCACGATCTCCAAGACGAACTATGGAGGTTCTACTGTAATTGTGTTTTTCTTAATATTTCTATATGTTTTTTTTTCTTTTTTTTTTCGTTTCCCAGTGGATGAATAATTTAGAATCCGATGGTGATTTGAGGATGTGCGGTGGTTGTGGTAAGAAATTCGAACGACGTGCTGCTCTCCAATCACATTCCCAAACATGTATTCGTCGTATAGCTGTTTGTAATACAATCAATTCAAAACAACAAAAACCGACGGCAACAACAACCACAACAACAACAAAAAAATCATCAAATAATACTGAAGAAACAACCAACAATGAAATAAAACCAACTGAAATAATATTGAAAGGTTCAGCTAAACGTAAGGCGAAAAAATTGAAAAATACCAATATCGAGAATAAAAATTATATAAAAAAATCGAATGATAATTCATCAGAGATTGATGATTGTGAAACATTCCAATCGAGTGGTGAAATAATTGATACAGGAGGAAAACATTCAGATGTAGCAAATGTTAAAATTGTCGATGTTTCAGAGATATTTAATCAGAAACAACCAATTAATAGTCTTGATACAGATAGTATGTTGGATATTTTAGGGATATCGAAACAGAATTTCCCAAATAAATTGGATACAACACCACCATCATCATCTGCATCATCATCATCATCATCATCAACAATAATATCAGGAAGTTGTAGTTTGAATTTATCAAATAAAAGTAATGATTCTGTACATAATAAATTAGAAAATAATGATAATATCGATAATAGATCATCGGATATTTTTGAAAATCTTCAACAATCCAATGAAATTTATAATATTTCAGATGAATCATGTCAGTCAAATAATGATTTACAATCATTGAATCGAGATGATGATGATGATTACGATAATGAGAGACCCACGAAAAAACTCAAATTATTATCATCAAGTGATTCGTTAACAGATGATTGTAATGAGAATTTCCTATTGAAAGCAACACCCTATATGCAATGGAATGAATTAAAATGTAATTCATGTCAAACCTATTATGCATCGCCTTATCAATTATTATGGCATATGTCTTTACATTTCTCATGGTATCGTTATCAATGTGCCAAATGTCCATTTATGTCGTTCAATAAATGTGATTGTTCGAATCATGCCTATTTAAAACATGGTACTACCAGTAATTTAATCGATAGTACCGTTCTACCGATACCGAAATGGAAAATTATCAGTATGTCGCATAATTTCATCAAATTAGATTCAAGTGATTTACGTGGTAGAAATGTACCGAAACCATTGAAACAACCATGGTCGAATAATGGAACACCATCAACCGAGACTGGTGAATTTAACGAACAATCCAATGGGAATCATGATGAATTAGAGACGATTATTTTAGAGGATGATGATATCGATTATGATAATGATAATGATGATGATGGTAAGCGTGAACCGGATAGTGTGGACGATGGTCGGACTATTGAAACGATTGATTTATTGGATGATGATAAAGACCCTTTAGCGAATGAAAATGATGCAATAACAACAACAAGTACTTCAAAAAATGAGAGTACTACTAGTAATAATCATCGACCAGTTCGATTGCGTACGAAAAGCTATAAAACGTTACAAAATGATTTCATTTATGATTTAGGCAAAGTAATAAAACTAAATGATAATGCTATCAAGAATAGTTCCACAAGAATCAAGCAAAAAGGCAAACAGCAATTGTGAATTACGTTAGGTTATTGTTACTTTTTGTTCCTGTAATAAAGTTAATATATTTATTGAAACGCCCTTTTTTGTGTAGCCCTTCGAGTCCCCAAAACACCTTGAAGTCTTGTGGAAAATAATCTTTGAAAGTTTCTAATTGTGCGTTAGTTAGTGAAGCGTTGAAAGGGAGTTTCTACTATAGTGTAATCTAAATTTCAACTTGCAACGAAAGTTGTTGCAGAAAAGCAACGTTTATATGTAAATGAATGCATATTTGCATAATTGAAAAATAATGGAAATCATGAGAATAGGAGCATTTTAGAAATGCATTCAACTTAAACGTAAACTAGAACTGTCTGTGCATGAATTTCACTTTCTTTCACAGAATGAAATCGAAATCTTCATCTTCTGTTTGATTTCAACAACAATTATCGATATTTTTTAATGCATTTTCCTTATCAAAAAATTGAAATCTTCAAATTTAAACGTGATTCTTATGGATTTTGTTATCTTTATCAATATTTAAATCAAATTAGGAGAAAAAACAGGACTGAATATTTTTCGACATTTTTAATGGGTTTTTCTCAAATATTTCCATTACACGCATATTCTTCCACATATCACACAAATCCAGGAAAATAATAACGATCCGAAATTATCTTTGGATAGAAAAAACAAGTACAGTGTTCTCGCGGTGATTCGAACTAATTACTGTTAGGTCACGTTCGAATTAACGAAAAGGCTAGATTAGGGGTCTCCAAACTACGGCCCGCAGGCCAACACCGGCCTGCGAGCGCCACCAATTCGACCCGCCATAGTTTATTTTGATAACACTGTGAAACTTACAATGTAAGTAAATCATACAAAATAATAAACAGATGTTCTTATTTAACGATGAACTAGCTAGGTCTTGGCCCTTGAGACTTAGTGGAGGAGTGTAGCACTTACGCCTGGGCTAGATCAAAGTTATTGTTTCATCGACGTGACCTAAAGTCGATATTAGTTGAGACCTGATTAAATTTTGAACCGGATTCAATTTAATCGCATTGCACCAATCCAACTCAAGCAAAAATGAGTCGTTCTTACAATTAGTTTGAGTATTATTTATTTTAGAAGAAGGAAGAAAAGTTGCTACGTCTCTGTCTTTCTTATTTGTAGAGAGAGAGAGAGAGAGAGACTTAGAAAAAGTTAGGAAGACTTGTCTCTTCTAACTTGTTGCTTTCTCTTCCTAAATACAAGAAAGAACATTTTCTCTCACTGTTTAGAACGAGAGGATTTACCTCCGCCTCGATTTTTAGAGAGAGACAAATGCGAAATATACAGATGAATTCAAACACAACTCTATATCTTCATCTTCATCTCTAAGGAGTTGCTCAGCAATTAAAATCAATTCAAACAAAATCCACATTTTTATCTTCATCTCCATCTCCTCCCCACCCATTTACAGCTGACAAACTCGGCCAATAGTAGATAAGCTCACATAGTAAGAGACAGGAATATAAACTTGCGATAGAAACAAGGATAGATACATGATTCAAATGTCCCGCTAAGAGTGCTGGGCGGAGCAAGCAAATCTTTAGAGAGTGAGGATGCTTGAATTGAAATTTCTTCATCGATATCCACAGACAGCCAGAAGAAGATAAAGATAAAGATAATGATATGGAGTTGTGCTTGAATTCATCTGATAATATTTCCTCGTATTAGACCAAATTTTAAATCTTTTGCATGCATTTTTGCACGAACTGGATAATATTGAGAGAGAAATATATCAAAATAATGTCTAAAGAATTACAACTTAAACAAATGCTAGTTTTTCGTGAGCAATTCGGATTAGCGGGAGTCTACTGTATTTAATGTTTTGATTTCCAGTCAACGTACTATATTCTATACACGATTTCCTATTCTAAACGATTTTGATAAATTAATTCAATACATAAAGTTTTTCGTCGTTTCGTCGTCTTGTTTTCTTCTTCTTATTCTTTTTCTACAAATCTATCCTATAGTATTACAAGAATAGTGTTTTTGTAAAATTAGTTTAAAATAAAACTAAGTTACAGTACAGTTTTCTCGAAAGAGGAGAGTTCATAGTATAAAAACGTGAATCTTATCCTTAAACAGTATTGAAACTGAATTCGTATTGGTGACACTTCTAGAATATTTGATTTTTTAACATTATTTCTCTTTTAGCAAAAGCAAATTTTATCTAAAAAAGAAAAAGAAATCGGACCTACATAAGTAAATAGGTATATTTACACAAAGTGCGATCATTTACACAAATTCCAAAGTACGTAGGATGTAGGACCTTTAATATAGTCAGAGTTTTCGCAGGACATCCATCAGCACCAACGGTAATAATAAGTAATGTTAGAAAAGAAGAAAGCTTGTTTTACGCTATACTCAATCGTTCATCTTTTTCTAACAAGAGTTAGCGTTAGCGTATGTATTATTATTTTTTGCACTAGTTGCTTTATTTACGTTAATTAATAGCCACAGCTTATATATTCCATATATTTTCGATTGACTTCTATCTAAAAATGTATATAAAGTACCTTACTAGAGCCGGGTCGCTATAACGACAAAACTAACCCAGTTCGAACAGGGACCACTTCATCTACTTACATTACTCAAAAGTCTGGATATAACGACACTCAAATATAACGTCATTAGTCCATAACAATAAGCCCCAGTACTATCACTATAATAGTAATAAATGGGAAAATTTTCCTGACTGACACCCACCCTTATTTTATAAGGGATGATACCACGAGTAGTAAATGAAACATCATTTGAAAGGGTCTTTAATGTCGTTTAAAACAAAGAAAGAACAAAAGTCTAACAAGGAGCCGTTTAGCCAGAATTCAACCCCAGAGTTACAACCCCCAATGGTTGCGAATTTGAAGAATTCTAAAAACCCTAACTTTCATTTCCTAATTTACTATTCTTGTAGAAAAATTCAGGGTTATAAGTTCAACCATGGGTTAGAAAGGGGTAAAAAACCACAAAAATGGTATATAATCACTTATAATTCAACCCCTAAGCAAAGGGTGGGAAACTGATTTGATAGCCTCTAAAAGGCTCTATCTTTTACTTTTTAAACCACTACAAGGAGATATTTGAGAAAAACCGATTTAGCATTGATAACTTCAACCTCCATTTTCTCCCTTAAACTTGAGAACGGGCACAAACAGAAAAATACGCGTCCCTTAGAATAAGATACTCTACCTATTTACCAAAAATCATCAAACTCGGGTGCTTTACTTGCGAGTTAATAAATACAGAGCCGTCGCAAGAGGCCCTTGAGACTGCATCGGTGTGTTTAAGGGAGGGTGCCATAAAAGTGCCTAAATAGGGCCAGTGATACACTTACAGTCGGCACTGTAGACACCTCTGTCTAGACAAGAATTTTAATTTATTGACTAAACAGGAACGGTGTACCAACCGGATTCAATCTCCTGTACAACGATGACAGAGGCGCGTAGGAATTATATTAAAATTAAATTTCGCCGTTAATTATATGTTTCCAAATTTTCCTATAGCTTGAGAACGACGTGACTTGTATATTTGTGAATTTCAAATATGTATACGCAAGTAGGAGGTAGAAAAAAAAAATCAACAGAAGACAGACAAATCCTGAAACTTCGAAAGATACGTGAACTTCGTCCTTTAAAAAGCATTAATTAATTAATGGTTTCTGCATAATAATAATATTAAATTTTGTTCGAATTCACTGAGAATTTTATAAATTTTATATTGTCCGTACATAAAAAAGCACAAAATCACGGACACAAATGTTATTGTTTATCTGTATTCTCTATGTATAGAATTTAATTAACAAGAATTTATATTTCCCCAGGTATTTTTCAATACTTTATAGCAGATATATGTTACGTGTGTTTATTTATTTATTTATTTTTTTGACCACAATAAATGATAGTGGTCCTCGGTCCTAATTAGTCATACCTCGTTATTTTTTTCACATCTCTATCGCGTATTTTTGCCCGTATTTCACCAGAAATTTGTGCAACTTCCGTTTACACTTAAGCGGGTCCTACTGTATATTTCATTCGGGGAAAAAAAATTTTATTAATTGTAAGTAAACATCTGAATAAAAGTCGAATTAACGATCACAACACCACAATTAAATTACAGTAGAATTCCGTTAATTCGTTAGTATCACGATCGTATACCGGTATGTTCAGAGAACAGTATGGTCTCGCGGAGCACGAAAGTAAAAGAAATGACAGATATTCGCAATCTCTGATACATGAATCGAAGCGAGATAACAGCACACCGATTCCTACCTTGAAATGTTATATAGACATAGACGATAGTGGCACAATGTATTAGCAACTTCGTTAGCTTACAAATGGTAGCAGAGGAACATGATAAAAGGGGAATCGTATTTCTTATCTCGCTTCGATCCGTGTATTGGAAATTGCTAATATCTGTAATTTCTTTGCCTCTCGTGCTTCTCAAGACCACACCTTTATTTGAATGTACCTGTATACGACGAAAGGATTAAAGACGAATTGTCTAATTTTTGCAAGAAACTGGTTAATTTTGTCTATTTCTCTCTATTGCAGGCATTTTCCTTGATTTTAAAAGCAATCCATGGACTTAGATAACATCCTTATTGCTTCCCAATACTTTACATAAGACAATTTAACTTTTGCCCCATTAATAACAGGCTTATTTCATTATGGCGGATTAACGCTTAGCGTATGAAAAAAGTATAAACTTTTGTATACACAGTAGAAATTCGCTAATTCGAACCGTCTGAAACAAATTTCGCTTTATCCAGACGATGATTTTAGTAGATAATTCGATAAATCGCAAAGTGAAGACACCCAAATAGTTTCGAATTCCCACCAAGGAATATGTATTGTCGTTTTGTTTACTCTTGATATTGGGGAAACTATTTCCAATTATCGAAACTTTAATGTAAATACTTCTTTTTAGCTTCACTTATTTTACATATTTTGCAAATTATTTCCACTGATTTGGGTCTTATTAAATATTCATCTAGCAGTGGGAAAATAGTGGAAAATCCGGCAATATTTTCACACATCTCATAATTTTTCCCAATATTTTTTTTTGGGAGGTATTAGGACAAACGTACACCAGACAGATTACTATTACATACATACTTTGTCGAAAGAGATACGACAAGATTTCCTATCTAAAATGCTAATGACTAGTAGTGCCTTAGGGGATCCGAATGGAGCCTAATATCTATATGTATATGAAGAAGAAATCTGAAATTTTATTTAATTTATTATGCATAGACTTAGGTTTTTTCATAAATACTTATACACCCTACGCACATAACATACATACGAGTACGTACTAGGGCTGGGCGCGATCTTCGATATATCGATAAGAATATCGATATATCGAATTATCGATAATTATCGATATATCGAATTATCGATGCATAATATCGATATTTATCGATATTTTTTGTTGACAGCTATCGATATTTTTTTATATGTTGGTAGTTATTCACATGTAGGCATATTTGGATACGAAGCATAGATCATTGAGACTGCAAATAGTTACTTATTTTGGTCGATATGTCGGTATTTTATTAACAATTTAATTATCGATATATCGATAAAATATCGATATTCCAAGAAGTCCGATATATCGATAATTATCGATATTGTCCAACATCGAAATATCGATATCAAAATTCCAATATCGCCCAGCCCTAGTACGTACACACATAAAAATTAAGATCTCAAATTAAACTTAGAAAAATTCAATCAAATTTCAATTGAAGATTGGCTCGTTTTTTTCGCCTTCACAACAATCGAAAATGCATTAAAAAAAAAACACGATATTCCGGAAATTATAAGTTGGCTGAGTTTGTCCTAGAAAAGCTAGTTTTGTATTCTGTTTGAGTAGATGGTGAGCAATCAAAAATCGGTTCGATTTGTCAAACAAATCTATTTAAAGACGCATTGAATAGAATGTATGTTCATGGAAAAAAAATCTTTCTACCATTATTACTATTATTATTATTGTTAAAATCGATTTTAAACTGATATCAAACTAGAATTGAGGACAAATCGACATTTCGGGTAAATCTCTGAGTTGAATAACCATTCAACAATTATGATTCAAACATAAAAATTTTTAAAAATTAATACATATTTATAGAGTTTTTTCTCGAAAAAAAAAAGTTGTTGTCTGTTAGGAGGTTTCAAGCAGAATTAAGTTTGTAAACATATATTACAACGAAACTTGGTGAAAACCACCAACTTCCGTCGATGGAAGTTTCTGTTGAAATCTCTCCTGATCGTGAAGTGTAAAACATCTACATCTAATCCTGGAAACTTGTAAACAGTAAATAAAACTAATTTTAACAACCTATATTTCTAGAGAGTTATATTGATCATTTCTAATGTGACGGAGAAACGTAATGTTCTCTTTAAAGTATTCGTTACAACTTAAAGTAAATGCATTCACTCTTACCGATCTTTTCAATCCAGGAAAGTCAACATTTCCAATATAAACAATTTTCCTTTCCGTAGAGCACAAATTATTCCGGTTTTGAAAACCTTGATTATAGTGCTGCCGTTTTGAGTTGGACCTTTCGACTAAAGCACTAAAACAGCCACAACAATAGAGTAGTGAGACAAAAATTAGGTACTTGCCTTCTAAGTGTTAGGTTCACCCGCAAAAATTAATCCATAGAATTCAAATGGATGTCCTCGTCTTCGTCTTGGTCTTCGTCATCTTCGCTTAATGACTTTTTGGGTGCTGGGCCTCCGTACGGATTCAGTAATTCAAATGGTAGTCTCTATGGGCCTGCTGTCTTCATCTCTATCCTTCATGCTTCTCTACTATTGGCTGAGTTTTTCAATGGGCGGGGAGAAGACAAAGAAGAAGAAGAAGGCGAAGTGTTGCTTAAATTGAATAAATTGTCAAAAAAGTGATTATCACTATGACGAAGACGATGACGTTCATTTGAATTCTACGGAATAATTCTTGTCTTATTACTCTATTGTTATAATGGTTTTATGTCTTTAGTCATTGGGCCCAAGCTGAAATAGCAACACAATCCGTGCAATTCAAACGCAACTCTTGACAGTTAAAATCAATTCAAACGAAATCCACATCTTCATCTTTATCTTCAGTTTCTTCCCACTCATTTAAAGCTGACAAACTCGGCCAATAGTAGATAAGTTCACACAATAAAGAACAGAGATATAAATTTGCGATAGGAAGAAGGATAGTTATATGATTCAAATGTCCCGCTTAAGCTTGCTGAATGGAGCAAACAAATCCTCAAAGAGTGAGGATGCTTGAATTGCCATTTCTTTATCGATATCCCTAAAGAGCAAGAAGAAGATAAAGATAAAGATGAAGATGTAAAGTTGTGTTTGAATTGCACGGTATAATTTTACTGAATAATTGAGATTCATAATACATTATGCAACAATTCTTGAATATTTGATTCTGATATCAAACCAGCGAATGCATTTTAGTAGTGAGCGCAGGGCCGTGCCGTGCTATGATGCAGAGAGGCGGCCGCATCAGGCGGCACCGTAATGGGGCGGCATAAGTAGCGAAAACCGTATTCGAACATTTTGTGCAGTTTCTTTTTTTTAATCACAATCGGAGGTTATTTTAAAGAAAAAACATTTAAGGGACGGCACTTCGAAGACTTGCATCATATTAACAAAATCTACCGCACGGCCCTGAGTGAGCGCATCCACCATTTTTACAAAATAAACTCTAGAATCAATTAATTTTCTAAAAGTCTATCTTTTTTTGCTTTTTTTTGTTTTTCATTGATCAATACATGGCTAGTGAAAAGGTTTTTTTTGAATTATTCGAAATAACGTATAACGTATTTTCCGTGTCTATTTAGAGCAATGTTTTGACCGTTAAATTACTAGATTCAATCAAGCGGAATCTTTGTAAAACAATAATTCGAAGTCTCTATTTTCTTGATATTAAATCCATGTAGGCGGCACTTTTGCTCTTTCCACTATAACGTTTATATTGTAAAATTTTAATTCATATTGAGTCTTGCGGCTTGTTTTTAATTTCAATAGTACTTATCTTGATTAATTTCAACTGACTATACCTACATATAGGAAAATTCCACAAAAAAAAATAGAGAGAATTGAGTCACTTATCAGTTCTACCCACCACACACACACATATTCTTTTTGAATAATACAAACAGTGATTTTGTATATTTTCTAAATAGTATACGCTATCGTGTTCACGAAACTGTAAAATTCAGACAAAATTCAGGCATATGTTTTTTGTTGATCTTGTTGTCGGCAATACGAACAATATTTATTAAAATCATGTTTGTTATCGATCTGTCCATGATATTGATAACTGAACTATATATTATACCAACAATTACGTAGAAAATTAAGTGTAATACAACAAGAAATCACGTCAAACGGCTTGATTAACAAGGCGGAACATTAACGGAGGGATTTTGTATAATTTGTATTGTTGAGAGAAAAATACAATAAGGAAATTAATTGTAGAGACTATTGTTATGCAACAATTTGAAGCTTGATTATAAAGTTTTAATTAAAACCAGTAGGTAGTTCAAGAGAGTCTGTTTGATGTTGAAGCATTTTATCATAAAAACTCTTCGTTTTTTCTTTGAAATATATCTTGAATAGGTAACATTAAAACTACAATATAAGATCCAGTAATAACTCTCCCTACAAGTCGTAATTTCATCCAACTAAAATATAATTGTTGTAACAGTAACAGTAACAAAGTGTTTTAATAATTTTTGGGAGGGAAATTGTACGTTTTTCTCTAAAAGGAAGCTACCAACTTTATGATCTACTGATGTTGCATTTTCTACCTACTCATCACAAACTTTAATTAAAGATATTTAATTTACATAAAGTGTATGTTTATAACAGTAGATAATAAATTCACCCCTCATCCAAATCTTAATCCCATCAGTATGTTCAACAATACCACGTACTAGTTCAACCGACTTTTCTGCAACTGTCATCATCATTTCTTCATCATCCATCGTTTAAATTGACTCTCTGTGATTAGATCTAATGATGTATATAGTAGGTGTCTAGTAGCAATGATTGCATCAATTAAGGCATTTGGTGGACTGTATGGGGGTGGAGTGATGTTTGTTAAATGTTAAATCATATATTCCGTTTCTTTCTCTTTTCGGCTGTTTTTTTCCCACGTTTTCAACTAGATTGAAAGAGATCTAAGGAATTTGTATGGATAAGGGCCGACAGACCGCCCCCATTGCATTTGAGCGCCGGCGTAACATCCTCAACATTATATAAAAGCTAACATCGGTGTTCCTAAACAGTCCCAACGACTAACTACCTGTATTCCCTTATAAGTTTCAACAGGTGATTTTTACCAGTGCTGCTGTGGGCCAGTTTCAAACTTTTGTAAGTTACACACACACACACCACATCATCCCTATATTTTACAATTTTTTTGTTATTATTATTATTATTATTATTAATTTTTAATTACTCTCGTATCGTGTTTTTCTCAGGGGTTTTTTTTCTATTTTAAAGTTGATTGTGGAATTATTTAATTTATTGTTTGTTTACTGTTTACTTTATGGACGGATAATTGATGGAAGAAACCAACCACTTGCCCTAAAATTTATATACAGAGGATTATTATATATGTCACCTAATTAGAAGTTAATTAGTGTCACTATCTGATCCATTATCCGATGATTGCCATTAACGCCCTTTTGTTAAACACCCAGTAGTATTATAATTCAACATAAGAGTATTATAAATATTTATGGTTTTGGCAACAATTATGTAGGCTTCTTGAAAAATAGAACTTATCTTAATTTATTGAGAGGCAGCTTAAAAGTTTTTATCAAATACGGACGAATTCTATTCTAGAAAAGAAAAAGAAGCTTTAAAAATGTCTGATCCGGCTTTTGTTGAATTAAAAAGAGAATGTTAATTAATTAATTTTAAAATCACTAAACTAAAGCAAATTTATGCAACAAAAATGTCTCAACAACAATGATTCAAGAAGCCGCATATAGCAGTCTTAGAAATTCTGTGAATATCAACTTCTACAGTCAAATTACTTTGCGGTAGGACCCAAAGCCAGAGTTTGTTTATAACATCAGCAAAAATTTTAAAGAGATGTATTCCTAAAAGTAGGTAATTTTTAGAGAATGGAGACTCAGGTAGTGGACAAATCCTTTGGTTGGATCCTACCACAAAGTAATTTGGCTTATAAGCTAATATTTACAAGAATTCTACGTCTTTTAATAATAAGTGTCTTGGGTCTTGCCGTCAGCAATGCGAATAAAACCGTTTGTGACAGGATTGCTCAAGATAATCGAATTACACGTAGGTCAATCTTAAGTACGACTGCTTACTAATCGGATTTAATGCGATATTCGGAAAATAAGAGGAGTCTTATTATTTTCGTACGAATCTCGAGATTGTTGAAAATCTTGTAGTTGATTTTATTTTATAGCAAAAACTACTAAACAAAATATTAATTAATAGCTTTCGATGGAAATTTAATAATATTAGAAATTAATTAAAGGGCTAATTATTATTTAATAAAGTCTTTATAATAAAAATAAGGTTTCAAATCACTTGTCAGACAAGCCAGGATAGGTAATTTTATACTAGAGTGTGCCTTTGTGAAATTTTATTCGTCACAAAATGAGCAATATTTACTGGAAATATTTTACGATATAACAACGTACGTAACAAAGTTGTTACAAGGAAAATCAGAAAACGGTAACAGTTTTTTTTTTGTTTTGTGTCGATATAATCTTTCAGTTTTCTATTAAATTCTTTATTGAGTTCTTTATGGCGTAGTTCAGTAGTATTTAAAAAAAAATTATTATAAATCCATGGGGGCAGTAAAAAGTTTTCTGTGTTCACGACCTACAACTAAATTAAATTATACTTCCACATTACAAGTGAGATCTTGTACTAAAAGGCCGTTAATTTGATTACAATTTAGAAAGATTACACATTTGATTAGAACATCGTGGTGGTAGTTTTGTTGTGTTCCCAATAATTAGAAATTTAATTTTTCAAACTACCAGTATGAATGGTTGATGAAAATTTCACATTTGCATGGGTGAAATATGTTATTTGACAGTATGTAGGTATATATGTTCAAACGTGTTTAAAGATTAGAAAATTTACGCCAGAAATGATTACTACCCCTTTGATCTATCTGATAATTATGCACATTAGCTTCTCTTCTAGGGATTTTAACTTAATTTGAGTAACAAATTAGCTTGCTCCTAATTATTCTGTTGAATTAAAATGAAGGGTGAGTCGATGGTGGAATTGACTTTATGAAAATATATTGTGGCTTTTTATCAAAAACTCGTTTTTTTTTTTGTTAAAAGACCATTAGGTACTAAACGCTAATTGCGGTTATGAATAATGATAAAAAGGAAATTGCGGTTCGACATTAAAAGGCTTCTTATTTTCTTTTATAGAAAGAGAATTTTCACGTCGTCGGCCATTTAGCAACGAAGAAATGAAGTGGTCAGCATTCTGGTGGTCGGCTATTGTGGCTGCTGTGGTTCTGCTTGAAGGAAACTGGATAAAAGCAGCACCGAGTCCACGTAACGAGGATATGTTTAAAGAACTTTTAAAATTAGATCAGATGTATTCGTCAATTGCCAGACCGAGGTAATTTCTAGCATTTATATATTATATATT
Source organism: Iselma pallidipennis (assembly GCA_037464855.1). Lineage (NCBI taxonomy): Eukaryota > Metazoa > Arthropoda > Insecta > Coleoptera > Meloidae > Iselma > Iselma pallidipennis. The sequence continues at coordinate 11,635 of JAZBHA010000433.1, read as the reverse complement.
AATCATTTCTTATCATTATCATTATCAAAAGACAATTCTATTTTCCTATATATATATACCTAATAGAACTAAGTGTCCTCTAGATATAATTATATTATTTGAAAATGTGATTTCTGCATGATAAAAGGCAAAGCTTGTTGTAACGTATCTCTCTTATTATTGAATTTTCACATATTTTCTCATCCCAGGTGAAGAAAAAAAAAGAGGAATCAAATCAATCGATTCCATTTTATTTCTATATAATTGGAACATTCTTTGGAAATATTCAAGTAAGAACTGTATCCGCGTTCTCGTTCTCTTGCCCGGCGCATCCACCAAAACTACTCGATAAATCGTGACAAAATTTTAGAATTTCCTCCAATCTTCCATTCAATATTTTACTCAAAATTCCATCTAATTCATTAAAAACCATCTTCTAGGTTCGTTTTTTTTTTTAATTTCTCGTCCATATAATTTAACTCTTGAAGGGAGATTTTTGCTTACAAAGAACCGTGTACTGTGATTTGCTCGTTTCAAGTATTCTTGTATTTCAGAACCAGTTCTACTAATGTAATAGAATCGTCAGAAACGTAAATAACACATAATATTAAACATGTAATTCTAGACAGATCCCTTTGGAGTCGTTT
>JAZBHA010000433.1:0-10424 GCA_037464855.1 Iselma pallidipennis | reverse complement strand
ACCAAAAAAAATCATAGGTGTGTGAGCTAACGCGTGATGGTGGTAGGTAGTGTGCGGAGCGGACCGACCCAACCTGATATGGGTCCCAAGGTACAACGTGCCATCAACATGCTAAGACTCCAGCACCTTGATCGTCTCTACGCTGACCGAGCTCGTCCCAGGTGAGCTAATATTGCTCCAAAAAAAAAAAAAACAAAACTTACTAAAAACAACAGTTTCGCAACATACTCTTGCAACATTAATATTACTATTATTATTATTATTATTATTATTGATGATGGACTTATAACTATATCAAACACACTACATGTAAGTAGATTGAAACCATAGGTGGTCTAAATCGAAACTTTTCGAGTTACTGGGTTACACAAAGGGAGAGGATGTTATTGGGTAATTTCAACAAGTGGGAAGATGTTTTCTTGCTATTTTTGTTTGGATCTCATGGTAAATTGTTGAAAAAGTATCGGATTATCTCTTCCGGTACTGAATCGAGCAAAGTTTCACGATTTCACATGCAACTTAGAAAATTATGTACTAGTTGAGACTATGTCGTGGTCGTGGAGTTTCAAAGAAACTTCTCAAAATGCACTTGACTTCATTCTGTTAACTAACTTAATAATAGCAATTATCATTATTTAAACCATGTTAGACAATGTTGTTGCACTGGTACACTCCAGATTCACCGGCCCTGTCCGCGTTACATACAAAAGTTTGATACTAATTCTCAGATACTTTTAATTGTTTTTTTTTTTTGTTGAATGTAACCATATTCTCCTCTTATTTCACCAACACAAATTACAGAACAGTTACAGTTAACTTTAGAATTGGGAAAAAATTTTACATTCCAGGGGTGGCCAAGACGTTGACCGCAAGGCACCTGAAAGTCGCCCGTGAACCGAGTTATGAATAATGAATTCTCTCTTTTTTTTGTTATATTTATCGCCTTATAAACTCTTAAAAATCTCGAAAATATTATACAATTTTCGGTCGCATCTATAGTCACCCGCGGAGATATTTTCACTAGATAAGTAGCCCCCAACGTCTAAAAGTTTGGCCACCCCTGATCATATTCTAATACTTTACTTTCTTATGTGTCCTTCAGTTTTTCGTGGATTTCATTTTTGTTGATCATCTACTTGTTTGTTTACTTTCTAAACATATATGTATTTACTTTTTTAATTTTTCTACATTTGTTAGAAGGGTTTTCGTTTTCTTTTCCGTCTGATTTATCCAGCTATCCTTTTAAAAAATCTACGTCATTTGTACAATATAATCAAGTTATAAATATAAATATTAAAACATCCGCATTTATCAAAATTTAAATTTTATTATATTAACAGTTCATTTTGTTTTTTCGTATAAATTATTCTCTCTAAATCGAAACTGAATAGTTGCCTTTCAAAATACTGGTACTATTATAATAAGGGTCGTTATAAAGTTGCCCGAATAACCCGCCCTAAAATCCGTTTTCAAACTTTTCTAAAGCAGTTTTACCACTACGGGTAGGTGAAATGTTGTAAATGACCCTTACAATAATTGGGCCGTAACAAGTTTAATTATTCAATTGGAAATTGGCCCATTATACCATGAAATTATTTTGGAAATTTGTTATCAAAACTAATAGTATTTTAATCAATTTCATGTAGGTATATTATATCGTATAACTTTAGATAAGTATGTTTTACACAATATCTAAGCGGGCAATAATTAATTTTGTCTATCAATGTCAGAACCAACCCTCTATAAGTACGATAGGGGTACATATGTAGGTATAGTGCGATCAACAAACGTATGTCCCCGCTTGGGTGATAATTCAGTTGCTTATTGCAGTAACGCCATCTACACAGATTTTAAGGCACTTGAAGTTGTCAAATCAATTTTTTTATATCTTAATGAAAATTCTGTCTTGATTCTCAAAAAAGCTCCAGTTTAACCTTAAATATCAACTTAGTTTACTAATAACGACCCAAATATATAGAGATTTCAATTTTTAGGCACACATGTCATTAACGTTAACCTAATTTGATATGACAGATTGGTAACAAACGATTGTAGTGTAGACATACGTTTCTTACGTCATTTTATAGATCGCACTGTAGAATTGCGAAAGACGAAAGCTTCTTTTTTTAACAAATGTTTCTATCCGTTTTTCGACTAATTGTTGATCAATTCAAACAAAAAATAAACAAATAAATAAATAAAATGTCAACAAGGTAACATACATAAATAACAGGCTATACAATATCAAATTAAAAATAAAACCCATAAATAAATAGGTATAATTAACGAATTTGCATATTTTAATATTATTTCTAAATAATAAATAGCTAATTGATTTTTGTTAATTAACAGTATAATAATTGTCGTTAAATCGTTTTTCGGGAAATATCGTCTCTAATAGAATATAAATATAATAATAGAATGGACGCATCAACTGGCACGTACGCTCAATTATAACAAAAATTTAAAAATGAAAATATCCCAGCAATTTTTTCTAAATTCAGCCAAACACTTTACATATGATGAATATCTTTGTCATTATAACACTAGAAAGTCTACATTCCTTCTATTATTTTTGTCCAAATTGCAGCATTTCTGTTTCCAAAAAAGTAAAAAGTCGTTACACCTTCAGAGACCTAAGACACGTTTTTTAGTCGATTAAGCTGGGTTCTCATTATTCATTATTCACTTCCAAAATGGACATAACATCAACGTGTAAAACTAGCTCCAAATTGTCTCTGATTCATTCTGAAAAATGTGAATCATTAAAAATGAACCATGAGAATCTAGCTTTAGGTCAAAAAGCTTTTCAAGAAGGAAAACCTAGCATTTTACCTAATCATTAGTGAAAAACGAATTGACCATCAGTTTCATTTTCAAGCAGCTTCACTTCTACTAGATCATCTAAAATGGAAGCTTTAGAAAATGAAGACCCCTGTAAAGTGAAGCCCTGACATTAAGCCACATGTGCCTTCAATATAATAATATAAGGGCTCGCCTACACGAGACGGATAATTTTAATAGAATCATTTGCCTGTCAACCGGATCTTTGCATAATACTTTTTTCTTCAAGATTTCGATTTGTACCTATATAATGATATGGCTTAAAAAACTTACGTCGTATCATTATTTTTAATAAACGTCATAATAAGCCTATTATATCTTCTCTCTTTTATTAAATTTTAATATAATTTTGACATAAACTTTAACTCAAAATACAATTTTTTTGTTCTGTGACTAGAAAGATCTCATTATATTTGCTTAGAAAATCTGATAGGTAACGCGCCACCATCTAATTGTTAAAGCATTTACTTGAATAATAATGTCAGGAAGGCCGCCGCCTTTGACGTTATAGCTCTTTAATAATAGCTTAATAACAAGATTTACCTTTAAATGTGACAAAGATTTTTGTTACTTACTTGCCAATCTTTTTTTTTGTCACGGCTATACATCAATCTTATGTCGGAAATTGTTCATATTTAGGACGAGAAAGGGTTTCCTTCCATTCGCGTTCTCTTTGGCTGTTCTTATTTTCCATCAAATTCATGAAATTACTTTCAAAGCTTACAAGTTTTTGCATTTTATAATAATTATCCATCAGTATAATTACTATATTATCTTTAATGGCAGAATGAGATAGCATCGATATAATTTAATACATTTGACTTGTCTATAGTTCAAAAGGGCGCAAAAAAATGACACCATTATTTAGAAGCAATCTTTTTTTTTTCTAAAAAAAAGGAGGAAAAACTCTGGACGCGTGTTCATAACGTATTAGTCAATTCCTGAGGGAATTCCATAATTCGGTGTTGAGACCTAGTAAATGTTTACTTTCCAAATCCCTAAACCAATAATAGGTTTTTGTTTCCTTTCCGGATTATGGTAAAGGATAAATAAGGAATAACAGTGCCTGAAACCAATAAATCTTATCATACATATATATATAGCTGGTCAAAGATCAAATATACGAACCATCTAGGGACTTCTAACAATACATCCACACTCGTTCGGTTTTCAATAAAACTTTTTCTTCAAATTTGAACTTGCCATATTGGACGTAGGAGCGCAACAGGTAATAATTTATTTGATTTCAGATTCGGTAAACGTGCTGAGGCCAACTTCAATTTCGCCCCAATCGACTACGAAGGTCAGGTAAGTTGGCTTTTATAATAATTTTTAGTTTTAGTTTTTTTTATTTTTTTGGGGGCGAAAAAACAATGAAAAGGATCATAAAACTGACTGAATGATATGATGGCAATTGTGACACAGAAATTCGCCTGAAACCGTTCACTTTGTTGTCTTTTTTAAATCCGGTTGTTTGTTGGAACAACAAAAACGTTGAGGATTTTGAAGTTAAAACGTCACCACCACCACTATCAAATATAAAGCTTTTTCATTTTGAGGTATATTTTTTCCAATTTTCAGGCGGATATTTGGTGTTTGAAACAAAACACCTACAATAATTGTGTGTAGACGATATCATAGAAGTTGATCCTTTATCCCTGTTCCATAAAACGATAACTCAAATCGAATTAACAAAGAGACAACAACAAAAACCTATACGTTATCTTGGGGCGATTGATACAATTACAGTCCAAAAGGAAAATTCGATTAATTGATAAAATTTTGGCAAATATAACCGATATGAAACAGGTACATATTTAAATAAACTAAATACGTTATTAGTTGAGATAACAATATTGATTGTGTGTTGTAATTTTTCCCTAATAATTTCTCGTTAAAATCTCTTTCCACAATTACGAATAGGTAACCGTGAATAATGTATTATACAAATATTTCGTGGGACAACTTTTGTCTTCCATGAAAATTACATGATCAAATTAACGAGCAAATATATGAAAATAATTGAAGTTGTATAAAATTCCAGATGTTGTGAGCTTATTGTATAATTAAAGCCGATTTTATTTTTGATCAATTATTCATGTTTCAAACATAGTCAGAGAATTTCAAATTTTTGTATTTAATTATAAAGTATTTTTTATTTACGTAGATATTACGAGAAAAATGTGAAACTGACAATATAGCATAAAAAGATCGATACGAAAAAATATAGAGAAAAAGTAGAACACAAACTATAAAGTAACTCGATGAAATAAAAATAAAATACATGAAAGACTTTTCACGACATTATAACATAGAGAAAGTTACTTGAAACATGTACGAAATTGAGGAAAATTTGATTTTGCCCAACTAGAACTCAGACAATCCAGGACACGAAAATTATCAAATAATAGTCATCGTTATCGTTTACGAGGACTATTTTGACACTTACACGGTATTCTGTTGACAAGTCCTCGTGGACAGTCTTCTCCCCACTCGTAAGGGTGAAACATTCGACCAATAGTAGATAAGCCTACTTTTGACGTTTAGACTTCTGTGGGCGGAACACAACAAAGTCCTCGTGGACTTAGCAAGTGACGATGACAATGATCTAATCGGTAATTGAGTATTTTGGAGCCACCACCTTTGATGATAAATTATTATTAGTCACCTTCTGCTTAATAACTAATCGTCACCGTCGTCGTCAAGTAAATAATAATTACACGATTATAAATCAATAATAAAGTATTCGATCCTGAAAGATTTTCCTCAGGTCAATGTGGTCATGTCCTTAATGAATACTTACACATACAATAATATATAAATCCAATATAAATAAATAATCTATTAATAAATTGGAGAAAAATCCTTTATCAATAATAATGAGGTCTATAAGATCATTATTTATAGACACGTCCTCAACAATTGTCCGTGCTGTGTATTCCATCATAAACTATTAAAGAAAAACTTGCTTAGATTACGGTCAAGTCAAGGTAGATTTTATTCTATTTATATTACTGTACCAGAAAAAACTGATTCTAATTTATGTTAATTTTCGAAATTATATATAGGATACGTATTGTATTAGGGTTAAACCTGTTGTTATCGTTTCTTATCTCTAGTTACACACCAAATGGTACATGCCAGGAAAGTGAAACTTAATTATCTTGCACTGAAATGTAATTATTTTCTAGATGCATTCGAGTACAATAAAACAAACTCAATAGAAATTCAATTTTAATATAGCTAATTATGTCTTTTTTATGATTTTCCCAACATAAATTAGGAGAAATGTATGATTAAGTGAATAATCACACGGCAGCTCTAATTGTAATTTAATTTATTACAATTTAACGTACTGTTTTGAAAATTGTGAAACTTTGGGAACTAATTGAAATCCTTTTCCATCGTATAACCGAAAAAAGTCCGTGCTTCGAGCGGGATTCGAACACCGCATCTTTCAATTGCCGGTTGACTGCACTGACCAATTGTGCTATCGATTTCCAAAGATTCATGTATAGTTTCACCGTGGATTTCTTTAATTAATCTAAATTGTGTTCTGTAATTCACTAATTGAATGATACAGAGTGTCAAATCATCATCCTAAAATCACAAAATGAATGTAAAAACTGCAATTTTGGTATCTAATCTCTAGTTACACAGCAAATGGTACATGTCAGGAAAGCGAAACTTAATTATCTTGCATTGAAACGTAATTACTCTCTAGATGCATTCAAGCACAATAAAACAAACTCAATAGAAATTCAATTTTAATATGTCTAATTATATCGTTTTTATGATTTTCACAACATAAATTAGGAGAAATGTATGATTAAGTGCCTAGTCACACGGCAGCTCTAATTGCAATTAAATTTATTACAATTGAAACTTACAAAATTATCTTTTGGAAACTTTGGAAACTTTTCAGAACTAATTGAAATCCTTTTCCATCGTATAACTGAAACAGCTCCGTGCCTCGAGCGGGATTCGAACACCGCATCTTTCAATTGCCGGTCGACTGCACTGAACAATTGTGCTATCGATTATAATTGAAAGATACGGTAGAAAATGACTTGAATTAGTTCCGTGGATTTCTTTAGTTGATCTAAATTGTGTTTTGAAGTTCACTAATTGAATAAAACATCTTGGGTCATCCTGAAACAACAAAATGAATGCACAAAACTACAATTTTGATTAAATTGTAGTTAAGATCGACCGTGTGACTAAGCTATAAGACATGATTAATAAACTACTACTAAGTATAAACTCTCCATTTTTCACTTAATTGAAAGTAGAATGGAATTACTAACAAGTACTGGCAGTAATAAGAAAAAAAATTAACCTTGAAAGTGACAGCAATCATGAATTTCTTGATGTGTTTTTCTTTCTCGATATGGTGGAAAAATTACTTGTTTTACATTGTATGTAGTTGTTGGACATTACTTTATAATAAAACGGTTGTTATTCTTTTAACAACACGTCCAGAAGAACTCTCACTTGTCAGTTGAGAATAGAAAGTGTCTTCACCGCAACATTATACGCCGGAAAATCTGCAGAAAATCTTTAATAAAATCCTACTAACAGCTATAAGAAAAAAAATTGATATGTTCAAAAATCATTGATTATAATTGTAATTGAAAGTTGTGTGAAATTTGTTGGTATTTGAAAAAATATATATATATAGAAACAATAATACCTACCTGGTCATGCTTGATTTGCACCAGTTTTTTTTTGGAATATTTCTAAAGGTCGCTTTGTTTGACAAGAATTTTTACGCTCGACTTAGAACATTCTCTAAAGAAAAATAGAAAATTCACAAAAGATAAATGCTGAAATTTGACAATTTTGCGAAAAAATATACTCCCGCCATATCCTTTTTTTTATTATTCCTTTTAGTGTTTCTCTTTGTGAGATTAGCGTCCTTTGAACGGAAAGGTATGTGGCCCACCAGATCCATATAGACCTACGGAAATACCTTAAAAACATCCAACACGAACTGGGAGTTGTTTGTTTTTATCCATATTCGCCTTATCGAATTCCTTGGGAATTAATTAATTAACTTAATAAAGATGTCTGTTCTTATTATCCTTTTTCGGTTTAGTTTACCCATTCAGGTACATTTCTCTTGTATCTTGTTGACATCAATGCAAAATCTCTTGTCCTTTTTTTTAATTAATTGTACCTTACAGGACGAGATATTGACTTGTATGTATTTATCAACGCTCTAAAAATTATAATATAAATCTTTCATCTAATAAATAGCAAGAAATAGGAAAGTTTCTATTAAAATTTGCATAATGATTGCAAAAGAAACGAGAAAACTCGAAAAATACTATGAGAAACGTACATAGAGCATTTATATTGTGGGTGGAAATTCATTTCAAATTACATTTTATGTAAATTATTATGGTTTTTTGTCTTTTGAACAGTTAATAAAATGGAACAAATAACTTTTCTGTCGTCGTCGGTTTGGAAATTAAAACTGTTGGACACTTTTCTTCAATTAACCAAAAAGGAAACTGTGCTATGAATATACGTGACGTTTTAACTTCGAACAATATCGGAATTTTAAATGGATATATATGTAGAGACCGACAATTTGCCTATTTAAAATTGCATAAAACTTTTACTAATTGTTGCGTTTAATTGAAAACATTTTTCTGTTCGCAGTATCAAAGTGACGACGTTGTTGATTGGTTACCAGCTAGAAGATGAGAACTTTTGCAAATTTTACGCATTTTGTCTAGTCCCCAGCCCCGTAGACAATCACACTAATCCAACAACAACAACAACAAACAACAACAACAAATCAAAACAACACAGAAATAAAGAAAACATTTCATCCAATAGTGTGTATTAAGATTGCTCTTTCCTTGCTAAATAAGCTGTTATTTGTTGCTAAATAATTTAGTCCTTAAATAAAGCATGTTTGTGACCCATTCTATATCGTGTTTTTCTTTTCATTATTATTTTTAACAAAAACAAATTTACAACTAGTTAGAAACGAGAATCTATTTTTTTTATAAAACAAAAAAACAACGAACAAAAAGCCTAAGTTGATAGACTCCTAAATGAAAAACTGGGGGAAGGAAATTGAAGTATCGCCAGGAAGTGAGGGTTTCCTATCGAAAATTGTCTGTTGTTGTATTTTTTTCTCGGATGAAATCAATTTTCAATAAGAAATAATATGCAATTTCTCTAAGATTTTCAACTAGAACAGGGGTGGCCAAATTGTTTGTTCTTGAGATCGACTTCCGGCATAAACGGTTAGTCGCAATCTATCTATCAAGTTCGCGATATTTAACCCCTGTGCTAATCGATGAGGAGGGAAGGGGGATGTTTACACATGTGGTGAAATGATGGTACTCATTCTCAATACGGCTGGGATCGACCTGTTGGCCACCCCTGAACTATAACAACAAAAAAGTAATACTCCTGTAAATTACATTGAAATATATAGCGATTTTTGGAAAATTTCATTAAGTTTCCATATCGTTACAGCAACAGTAACAAAGTGTTCTCAATATTATTGATTTCCATCATTTATAAGTTACAATAGAGTGTCGATTATTCAGAAACCATTCCGGAACACTAGTTATCCGGAATCATTTGAACATCTGATTGTTCTTTGTTTAGTCTAAATATACCCATATACCTACATAAAATGTAAACGTTCGGTTATCCGTACTCGTTTGACTATCTGGAAGATAGGTTGATATTGTAGGTAAATTATTCCGGATAATCGGGACTCCACTCTACTTGGTGCAATAAAAGAAAACTATTCTTGTGCCTCCGCCACTACACGGAAAGTGAAGCTATTTATCTTACAGCCTGCGTATTTAGATAACTTCTTGAGTTCGTACTTAAGCTTCTAATCAGTATTTGCTTCTAGACCTCTTTACTTGATTAATCGAAATTACTGTTAAATTACCTCTTTTAAATATAGCCGAACCCCGATAATCCGCTAGTGTCGAAGTCTAGACTATGACATACTTCCCTAGAGGCCAAGAGCAATAGTCTTCAAATTTAGTTGTTTTTGTATGAAATATGGACAATTCTGCAATTCTGCAATTCTGCAATTTCCCCCGAAGCTAAAGTACCTACTCCTTGGTCCTTGACATGACGGACTAGCGACTCATGGTATACTAAAGGGTGGCGGATTGAAAATCTTATAGAAACCCAGCGAATCATTGTGAAAAATCGCAGTATCGTTCTAAACTGTACTTTTCAATTGAATAACTAATTGCGCAAACAAATCCTCCTCACCACAAAGGGTTAATCTATTGGAAATTGTAACTTTTTTTTCTATGTGGAAATTGTAAATTTTCCATGAAATTGTAAATTTTCCATGAAATTCCACACAATTTACTATTATAGCTGGTAAAGAAGCACTTGTAGTTTATAAGTGAAGGTAAGCGATTAGAACGAAAACAAAATGATAATAATAAATCTAAATTTGTCATACTTTTAATTAGTAACACATTTGAATATTTTGAAGAATTCTATCTTAGTCTACGGAGTGGACCGGCCAAGCCCAGTCCACTCTCGACTAATTTACAGGAATATATTCAGGGCATTTTGGA
>JAZBHA010000432.1:47214-68573 GCA_037464855.1 Iselma pallidipennis | reverse complement strand
TGAATCATTTACGACGGAGAGGCACACAAAAACGAAAAATTTCAACAACAACGACGTCGTTGAATGCCAACAAAAAAAAAATTTTTTTTATAATACACACACACATACACATACACAGTAGTTTGTCCTACTCGCCAGTCGATGACAGTAAATAGAAAATCACGTGCATTGCAAAGTCATATGATTAGTATTTTCAAAGAGGGGGGCCTCCGGGTCACTGAGTTTACCCACACACGCACACATATGTAAAATGTATTTTTAAATAATGGGGGAAAACTTGTTAAGAAAAACTAACAATCAGAAGAAATTCGTCAAATACACACCACGAATGTGGAAAATTGTCACTTCAATCAACTATACTAGGTTATACACTGATGTCACTATGATTAATTGTTTGTTTTTTTCTTTTTTCGTCTAAAATGAGATTATTAGCATTCATTAATCACACTGGTTTATTATTAGATGTACGAGTTAGCAAAAAGATTGTAAAAAGAATGCAACTTTTAATAAATTTGAAGAAAACAACAAGATAACAACCGCACTAATTAACGGTTAAATAACTTTTGACTTTTTTAATGTGGCGACATCTATACGATTATGTGCGTCCTAACCAGAGATAACAACATAAATGAGATGGGGGAAACAGTAGGATAATTATCATAACTCATTACGAGATGGCGCGAGAGTCTGTACCGGCGGGGATTACGTTAAAAAGATTTCTTTATTATCTTGATTATATAGTGGTACCAAGAGAGGGCGCAACCAAAATAACCTGTTCCGTGTCGAATTCTTGAATTGAATCTCTTATATTCTTTTATTATAGTATTGTTGTTTTTCGGAATAACAATTTAATAATTTTGTGTACAGTTTTATAATGGTTCTTTGTTAATTTATCTTACTAGACATTCAAGTTAAAAGTTTCTGTTACAGTTTTTATGGGGCTGAAGATATTTTAGTTAATAGATTACTGCAAACATTATTTTATTTGTGAATACCTACATGTTATTCCTGGTTATGTCGCATTTTAAACTTCCCGGGTCAGATACATAGTTATGGTAACTCAATAACAGAGGCGCTGAAGTCACTTTTTTCAACCTTAAATGTCCCTATAGTTCTCTCTGGTTGCAACCAAACATATTAAAAAAATTAGGGAATTAGCCATAAATTATACAAAACAAATAAGAAAAATTGATTATTATCTGTTAATAAAACGATTAAAATCGAAACAAAATTGAATTTACTTGATTCTATTAATTAGATTTGAAATATAGTTTAAATGTCGCGCAATTTCTGCATAATATAATGACCAACATAAAAACACTAAAATCACTAGATTTGCTTGCAACAAATTTATTGCTGATTGTGTGAAATTTGCAATTTCTAATTTTTAATATTAAAACATTGATAATAATAATTTCTAATCATTTAGAATCATGAATAAGTAAGTATTTGTTTCTATAATTCAATTGATAATTTGTTTCGATTTATTATTATTGCCAGTAAATTGAAAAATTCTAACCTTCATTTTGCAGTATCGACGAATTATTAGATGATGATAAATTTGATTATGAAGATTATGATATTAGTGAAGCTGAGGAGGAACAACTATTGAACGGAGACGATAATGATAATACTGAGAAAATTGTTAAAAATACAAATAAACATGAAGATCAGGACGATGATGATGAGGAGGATGATAACGTTCTGAGGCTAGATATCGGTGAAGATTTCCATATAATTGATAGTAAATTAAACCAAAATATCTATTGTTAATCACTTGATTTAATTGTCATCAATTTTTAGGTATTAGTGATATAGTTAATGATACCGAATTGAATAATAAGAATGAAAATAAACCAAATACTGAAAAGAGACCGATAAGGAGTCAATCGCAAGGTAAACAAATCAATCTTTATCCTGATAGTTCTTTCTAAAACTATGGGTTCAATTTATTGTATAGGAGAGTCAAACAATTCGAAAAAATTCAATGGTAGTACTGGACTGAACCCATGTAGAAGATCACCTGTTAGAGGATATAGACATAGTAGACCAGAGAGAGGTAGAATTAACAAGTATAATCGGGGAAAACGTGATTGGAACGGTAAACACACCTACGAAATGTGAAATATATAAAGTCTCAATGATTTTTCCTTGTTTGTGATGAAATTTTAGGTCGGCCTCGATTTGAACCTCCACCACGACGTTATGAAGAACTAAATCACATTTACCCATCATCATCATCATCAACACAACGACAACAAATTAATCGAATAGAGCCATTTTTACAAAATATCAACCCTCAATATAATCTAGTAACAACTACTCAACAAATTCGACCAAGTTTATTAAGTATTCCAATGGTATCACAAAATAATGTATTTCAATCGCCACCACAACAACAGCAACCATTATCACCACCACCACTTTCAATGCCAAGCCTTTATAATCAATTAAGTCCTATAAACAACACAAGAAATCAGGTAGTTTTTTTTTTCCTGTGAGTGTTTTTCAAATGTAATTATTTTTCTAAATTTTTATTCAGCCTTATTATCCATGGGATGAATCATATAATTCACAAAATTCCTTCAATCAACAGGTTGGTTTTTATTTGAGATTGTTACAAGAATTTTTTTTTAATGCGAGTGTTTTATTTTAAGTATCCACAATTCAACGATCAAACCTATCCACCTTTACAGCCACCACCGATGCCACCTTCAATTTCACCGTTGATGGACTTTTCGCAGTTCTCCAGCCCCCACAAATCGGAGTCTAGTTATCGTGAACATCAGCATCACCATGAACAACAACCACGGCAACAAAAACAACAACAACAACAACAACAACAACCACAAAAACAACAACAAAATAAACAAAAAGGTCATAGAGTTTTCAATAGAAAATGCAAAATCTTTGAGAATTCCACAAGGGATAAACAGGAGAAACTCAGGATTCAAGTAAAAAATTTAGAAGAAGAGGATGAAGAAACCTATAGAAAAAAAATCGAAGAACAAAAAGCCCAGAGGGAGAAAATATTTAAATTGAAAGAGCAGAGACGACTAAAAGCTCTCCAACAACAACAGCAACAACAACAACAACAACAACAACCACAACCGCAAAGGCAACAACAGCAACGGCAACTGGAACAGCAACGACAACCCGAACAGCAACGGCAACAACAACCGCAACGGCAACAACAACCGCAACGCCAACAACAACCGCAACGGCAACAACAACCGCAACGGCAACAACAACTGCAACAGGATCAACAACCACGAAAACAATTCAATGAGAATGCAAAAAAAATGAGTGGAAAGGATATGTGGAGAAAGTCAAATTTCAAATCATATCCCAATAATATATGTTTGACAAATAATGAAGACGACGATCTATCAGTATTTAATCAAAAGATAACCATTAAAAATAATTTAATGGTGAAAAATGAAAACAACGTTATTACCAATATTAATACTAATGCTAGTACTGGTAGTAATAATTTCATGTCGGATCGTATTGTAACAGTGAAAGGTTCGTTAGTTGATAGATCAAAAACATTACAATCAAATATTCCTTCTACTTTTCCAACAACAACAACAACAGCAACCACACCATTATTATTATCATCAATGAAAACTGAGGATGATAATCAGAATGATAATAATCAATTATCATCATTTTTAAGTCAACGTAAGATTCTACCAAAAAATCCACCTTTAAAAACACGAATGGTAACTGTTAGTAATTTATCAACAACAACAACACGAAATAAATTGTATGAATTATCGAAAGGGATTGGCCAAATCCAGGTAAGACAAATATTTGTGGTCTATGTAGGTTTCCATCAATTTGATGAAAATGATTCTTCTTTCTCATTTCTACTCTTATAAGGTTCTCTCTGATTCTTTATGATTTAATTTGATTTGATTGATGTGTGGAAAATTAGTTGTGATTATTATTATTATTATTTTTTTTTAATTGGTGTCAAGTTCTATCTTATTATAATAATTTTCAAGGTTTTAATCCGGTTTTTTGTTTCGTTTTCTTTGAAATTACTTCTTATCAGACATTTTTTAATACTTTTGTGTGAATGATAAGGGTTTTTTGGTCATTCAATTATCGATCGATCATTGTTTTTATTAAAGATGTCTACGTGGTTGTAAACTATCTGTCTTCTAATTGTGATCCTTCTAAAGATAGTTAATAGTTGAATTTTGAACAGATTCTATTTAAAATCTATAAGGCAACAAGTTGAGAAATCGTGATATTTCTGTGATATTTTTTCTTATACTAGAATGACTGTGATATATTTTTTTTCCTTGACTTTTTATTATTTCTCTTCTTGAAAACTAGATTTCTAAGTTATTATCTGCAGTATTCCAATTAGATTTTCATTTATTTATTTTGAAAACAGGCTAGACGAGAAACCAAATATTTCCATTGATTGTGAGAAGAAATTATACAAAAAAAAAGGAACTGAGTATACCCTCCTATGTACGGACCCCTTATGTACGGATTTTGATAATAATTTTACTTTTTGTACAGAAACAGGTTCTTTCCTCAATTATTTTAGTCATTACAAAAATAGCTACCAATGTGGACCATTTGTATGATATAGTGTTTTGGCAACTTTAGAAATACCGGGACAGTCATTTCTTTGTTAGTCCGTTCGTAAGAGGGTCTACTAATATCTGTGTACTATTAAACTACATTTGTCTGTTCATACAATTAGCCGTAAAAATTGTGATATGATTAGAAAGCAGTCAAAAAAAAACACTGTAAAAAACCATTGTTTTCATAACAATTTGAATTTATTATATCGTTGCAATCAACCAAGAAGAGTCTTAGAATAAGCTGTACTTGAATTTCATGTTTTTTCCACTTTTAAAAAACGAAATTTTCGAGGTAAATATTCAGCTTATTCTAATGCTCCTTGTATTCTCTTCTTAATTTTGTAAACGTACTATTATGTAGGCTAGCTTCCTGTGTATCTTATAGTTTTTGATTATATAAATGTTTTTTGTTTGGATATCTTTCAGAACATCGATATTGAACCGCAAGAGCGACGAGCCACAATTTTATTTAGTGATGTTGAATCCGCTCATGTTTTCTATCAGAGATATAGAAGACATGTGCTCGATTTATCCATGATTGAAGTACGTTTAGTACCAATGATTTGATAAATAATATTAATAATTAATTTATCGAAAGTTATAAATTAACGATAATTGATTCGTTGTTACATCGTGCGATCGGATCGTACCAAATATTGAAAAAAATTCTTTTGATTGCACGGTATTTTAAAGAAGAAATTCGTTGATCTGTTATTATAAGAATTATATAGTTTTTCTTTTTTGTAATACATGTTTAATTTGTTAAAATAGTTGTGTTACCCAACCGAGTTAGTTAGTTGTCTCGTATTTTTTCCAATTTACATTTATTTCCTTCCTTTTACTACTTCTTCCTTTTCAGTCTATTGTGCAATTTTTTTTTTCAAATAATCTTTAGGTTCAACAACAAATGTCTCATTTATTGTTGAAAAAGTTCTTTACTTATTATTAATTTTCCAAACAATATATAGTTTTTAAGGTTTTCGTTCGTTTGTATTATTGTGTTCGTTTTTTTTATGATGATATCAAAATAAAATATTTTTGTTATTTGAAATGATCATCATTTTCATTTAATCTCCACTAATGTTTTGTTCTTTATCTCTCCTTGTGAAATTCCATATTTTTTTTTGATTTGTTGTAAGATGAATAGCAACCTCCCAAAAACGTGTATTAGTTTTATCTGACTACAACGATAGGCGAAAATCAATAAGGAACATGCTTAGAAAAGATCAGCTGGGGAGAATTTTTGTTGTTTCGCGTAGTTTCACATGTAGATGATGCCATATAAATATAACAACGCTCACGATAAATGTACGTTTGTCGCAGTTACTTGCTAGTATTCTTTTCTTTTAATTAGAATTAGTCGTTTTATTATTTTCAATGAAATAATTGACAATTAATTAAGAAATACAGGTACGATTGGATAAATTTCGATGTGTACCTATTGTAGATAGGAGGGGAGCAATAATTTCTATTGATATATGTTTCCTAAAATGAAATTACCTCCTCTAGTATAACGAAACCACAACAATAATAATAAATAACAACAACACACGAGAACAGCAAGCAATAGAAGCGAATATTTTGCTGCTTCTATCGTAAGTCAGAGTTGATTAAATTTTAGAGAAAAAACGGAAGTGTTCAAGTGACCAGAATAGAATCAAGTTCAACGGCAGTAAGTATTTATTATCAATTCTATTATTATTATTATTATTATTTAGATTTATTTATTTATTTTGCGTTCAATATTGAATTTTTCGTTTTTTATCGAGAAAAAAACCGAAGTTTTCATTTTAAAATATTTGAGATTTCGCAATTTACTTAATTATTATTAGCGGAAATAATGCGTGCACTAAACTAGTATTATTAGGGAAAAAATTTGAATTGTTGTAAAACTGTTTATTTTTCAAATTCTATAGAGTTTCGTGAGAACCGACTGTCTAGACGAAATAATAAATAATTTTTTGTAGAGTTGAGGAATTGTTCTTTTGTGTAAAATATTTACTTTTAAACATAAAAGAAAATACCTGCATAGATGAACATCCAAGATATCATTATTAACGTTTTCTCTTAAAAAAATAGTAGCATTTTGCAATTATTTTGAATGAAACGATTCAGATCGAGATCAGCGTTGAAGAAATTGCATTTTTGAATTTTTCACATTAATTTTGTATAGATTCAGGTGTGAACATTTTGAACCAACAGGTAAGGATTTTTTCGTTTTGTGAAAAAATAGGATTTTATCGTTTTTTTATATTTACGACATTGTGGTTTTTCGAACAATTACTCAACAATCATGACTTTTTTATTTCATTCCTTTGTAATAAAATGTACGTACGTTTTATTGTTTAAAAAAATAAAACATCAATTAATACTGGGAAAGCAGAACAATTAAGAGAAGGAGATTTTGAAGATATTACCGAAAAAATGCAGCAACGTAATAGTAAATCTCCAGCAAACAAAATTCGATAAGAGAATAATATGATTGATAAAATATTGATCCATTATCAATTACTTAAACTAAGAGGAAATTCTTGTAGAATTGACATCATAAATTTTATAATATTAAAACTAAGAAGGACATCAATACTATAAAGATTCGACATTTGCCCTTAAAATGCCAAAACGAGAAGAGTATACAAACAATATTTGCCCTTCCCATTTAATGAAACTCTTTTCTAATAATATTTAACTTTTCTTTCGCCTAGCAAATTCACTTTTCATCTTTGACAAGAATTATCGTGTATACATATATGTATAGAGATGTTTGTTTCTTGTTCGTTTAATGTCAAGTTTAAATAATTTCCGGCCATTTATTCCGGATATGACATTCATTCATGTAATTTTTTTTTTTTGAACAACTAACTATTGAATCAAACATTGTTTCCGACAAGATTCGTTTAAATATTAAAATCAACTATGTTTGATATTTACCTTGACTTATTTGAGATATTTTTTTTGTATTTGCAAAAGTCCCTCACCCTATTAACCCTAACAACAACAACAACAACAAGATTTTCTTATGATCTTACAATGATTCTTAATTGAAAAAAAAAGGTTGGAAATTGGAATATGATTGATAGAGCCCCGGCCTACATTTGAAAATTAAAAATCTATTTACGATAATAGTAATAATGATAATAAAGTCTTTTTGTTTAATTAAAATGGATTTTTAACAGAAAGATTAATGGCCTCGTTTTTTTTTTCTGTAAATCTACCTAATAACAATCATGTGTGGTGTAACCTTTCACAAATCGAAAAGATGAAAAATTGTTTAAAGAAAAGAGGTAAAAGGTCAATGTTAAAATTTAGATCCTCGCGCAATCAGGGCCGGCTCAAAGCACTACTAAGCCTACCAAGCAGTTATATAGGACCCTGAAGTCTATTACAATATATCTCATTAACTCGCTATAAGCGAGCTAATGGCTATTTCGAAAAATCGTCATAAGAGACTTTTGAGACTGTTTCAGCGTGTGTAAGGGAAGACTCAAAAATGCCTACTTTAGGGCGGCTATGTACCTAGAGCCGGCCCTGTGCACAATTATATGCCACTGAATATATTGTTTATATTATTGATATTATTTAAAAGAGAATTTTTCAATTTTAAAATTAATGATATTTTAACCTTTTATTATTATACTTGACTCGAAAAGGTAAAAACTAATTTATTGGTGAATTAATTTTTTTATTTGATTTTACAAGCTCTTTCAAAACTGAGCCAATGTGAATTATTGTTGTAACTTTATAAGAACAATTTTAAAAATTGTCAAACAATTATGAATTGAAATAATTGAAGAATTGATGAATTCCAGAAAGAAGGAACAAAAAAATGGTGGAACAAAATCCTCAAGGTATTGCAAACAGTATTCGTGTATCGGTGATTGATTTGCCACAACTTAAGGAGAAAATTAAGAAGAAACCGAAAACCAACAACAAGAAAAATGAAGGTAAAAGTCGTTTTTGATTTGTCAAGAATCATATACAACAATTATATAGGCCAGGGGTGGCCAACTTGTTTGTTCTCGAGATCGACTTTCTGCATAAAAAGTTGGTCGTAATCTACCTATCAAGCTCGTGATCTTTAATACATGTAGTGTAATTATGGCGCTTATCTCAAATTTTGGATATTAAGGCCCACCAAACGCAGCGTACAACACTTCTTACTTGAGGCAGTAACGGTTGTATTTACAGGCGAGTGAGCGACAAGCAAGGACAACCGTAATACAACTCCGAGGCCTATATTTCGGCTTCCACTAGACTGATTCAAATAAAACGAAGTGCAGATTACTTCTGGAAGTCTCTACTTTAAAACTGCAAAGTTTCCTTGAGAACGAATTGGCCGTTTTAGCGCCAAGTTTTCACAAACAAACAAGCAGGCACACAAAATTTCTGGCTGCGATCGATCAAAAGTTGTTTTGCGATCGACCTGTTGGCCACCCCTGATATAGGCAACCATATCGAAAATTCCAATCTTATCATGATTATTTTCTTATCAGAATTTCACATACCGGTACTGGATTATTTTCATTATAAAGATCACAAAGCTTCATATCATTAGCAATGATAGCAGCAACTGGTTAATACTGAAATCTGAAATACAATAAAACACTGATTATCCGGCAGTCCGTTATCCGGAATCATCCTGTTTGTCTAGTTTTTATTAAATTTTTGCAACGAAATTAGAGCACTTTCTTTATATTATGCGGAATGCGGATCGCATGATCGCACTTTCGATCCGAAAGTCTCCATCATGCGACCCTTGGTCATGTCAATATGCCAAGTTTCCATTTTTGTAGTATTTAACCCTTTAACCAGAATAGAGTATTTTGGCTAGGATTAATGAATTTTCTCGGATATCACAAGAGGAAAACTGTTTACTCTCTTTTCGATAAGAGCCGTAACTAGACCTTTTAGCGCTCATGGCTTCAGAAGATAAAGGGCAAAGTAAGAGAATCATCTTTTTCACTTCAATTTTTTTTCAGACTGATGTGGTTTTGCAGGGGTGACGGTCACGATTTTACCCTAATCAGGTCGGCAAACCAATCTTCAGCGCCTATGGTTGGGGCTACACTGGCCATAGGCTAGTTACGGCTCTGATTCCAGATAACCGACGCCCTACTGTATTTATTTTCGCCTAGTTTTTTTTTTAATCAATGATTCTACCAGTTATTTTATTTTCGACTCATGATAATTTTAAATTTAATCATAACAGTTATTGTTGAATAATTCACTAGTAAACCAATAATTATTACAATTATTGTCAACAATTGTAATTAATGTAAACCACATACATACCTATACAACTACTAGTTTTACAAGAGTGTTTGTGGAATGTCATGAATTTTTGATATTCACTCCAATTTTTTAATCATCCTTTTTATTATTACTAATAATAATAATAATAATAATGATAATGATTGATAATAAAATTATAAAAGGCACTTAACTGAGATTCTCTTATCAATTTTTTTTTTCGTCGATTTTATTTTATTTACTAGTGGTGGTATATGTGTCTGTGTGTATCATATAAAGTTTTAAGTACAGTGATTGATTATCTATATCTACTTGTGTCAGTTATCCATGAACTATACTTTTATTGCAAGTTAAATTGTAATTAAAATTTAACAAATTGAAAACTAATTAGTGTCTGTGGGTGTGTTAGTGTGTGTGTGTGTGTGTGAACAATTTTCGATTTAGAATAATAAAAGCACCCATTACCATGGCTAAACGTAATTAGTTTAATTGATACTTTTTATTATTAATTTATTTTATTATTAAATTAAATGGATTTATAATGGGCTACCTACTACCGATAGATTTTCCAAGACCTTATCTTATTGTTGGATTTTCTAATAGTAATGGATAGGTGTTATTACGAAATTGACTTTGATTGCAGACAAGTTATAATGAACCCGATCTTCGACAAACAAGGATTGCTTTTTTGTTCAATAAAATGTTAGAGATTTCTTGTAAATGAACAAATTAACGTTGCGAAATTTTTTGCTTTATTTAACTTTGATCAAGAGAGTTCATATCAATGTCGAATGTTTCCCCGGATCATTATTTCTTTACGCAATTCTCGATAATTTCTGAATGGTTATTGACGTAAAGTATCTTTTTCAATCAATCAACAGTTAGTAGGTACTTCAAGTACTGTAAATGGGAACACCTAAATAATTTGCCGCCACATTCAAAGAAATTTAGTTTTGTTTTGCCTTTTCTAATAATTATTTTTATTAACAATAAAACAATTATAGCCAGCGCCGAGTCCATAGGTGAGGCGGCGAGGCGGCCGCCTCAGGCGCCGAATTGGAATAGGCGCCCAAATGAGATATCCTATATCAAAAAAACGTCGTTTTTGAGACATGCTAAAGATATAAAGTTTTAAAAGGCGCCGTTTTTGAGACTTGCCTCAGGCGCGGTTTTTGAGACTTTCCCCAGGCGCCGTTTTTGAGATTTGCCTCAGACGCCACAATTGATCGTCCCGGCCCTGATTATAGTCTACTATTTATTAAAATTCTTATCAAAAAGAGAAATATTCAAGTTAAGGACAGATCTAGACGTTTTAAAGACTGTCACAAATTCCACTGGGATACCGTGTATTATACACTAATGTGACTTAAATTGTTTGAAAAGTTAGGATAATTAATTTTCTAAAATTACTATATAGTGCAAAAAATTACGTTCAATTGTCGCAAAAAATTAACCAGCAAACCATGGCACGTGAATTACTTTTAATTATTTCCCGGAAACTTGTCTTTATAACAATAATTATTCTATTATTTCCAGTTTCCGTGTCATACCTTCAGTTACCCACTTTTTTTTCTGAAAAATTTCGATTTTATACAAATTTGTCCAAAGTCCCATTATCTCTAAAGTATGGATCGAAAAAAGATTTTATCTAGCTGTATTACATGTCCAATTATCAATTGTTCCATTTAATATAAGATAAGAATCTCTCAAGTGTACTTATATATTATGCTTTTGATAATATTTACCAAAAAAAATGCAATTTTTTTTTTAATTTTTTTGATAGGGAAACAACAATCTGATTCATATGTGGTGATGTTTGCATCTGAATTGATTGGTACAGCTCTATTATTGTTTCTGGGTTGTATGGGTTGTTTGACCCAATTCGATACACCAATACCTGTCCATCATATGGGCAGTATTACATTTGGTCTGATCGTTATGATGATAATACAAACATTTGGTCATATATCTGGTGCTCATTTAAATCCAGCTGTAACACTAGCTACTGTATTACTTGGTATGCTAAAAGTTAAAATGGGTATTGTTTATGTTGTTGCACAATTTATTGGAGCTGTATTAGGTTTTGGATTACTTAAAGTAATTATTTGATAGATTAATCAACTATATATACGTATGATTATTAATAAAAATTTTCAGATTTTAATTCCTGAAGAATATACAGAGAATGGATTTTGTGCAACGACGGTCTATCCAAAAATTTCCGTAATGCAAGCTTTAGGTATTGAAATTGTGATAACAACCGTTTTGATTCTGGTCTGTTGTGCTGTTTGGGATAAACGGAATGCTGATAAACCTGATTCGGTGCCTTTACGATTCGGTTTAATTATTGCCGCCATCTCAATGGCTGCTGTACGTATGATAATCTGTTGAGAGAAGAACAATCTAAAACTGATATACTTTTTTGAATTGTTTTTAGGGTCCTCTATCCGGTGCTAGTATGAATACGGCTCGATCGTTTGCTCCTGTTCTGTTTAGCGGAAATTGGCAAGATCAATGGGTATATTTTAGGATTTAATTTAAAAAAAAAAGAATAATTTTAATTTTTTATTCCAGATATATTTAATTGGACCCAATCTAGCAGCCCCTATTGGTTGTGGTTTATATAAATATTTATTTGCTGTTCCAGATGATGAGATTGATGATGATATTAACAATGAAACGTTACATTTAGACGATGTAACGACACAGAATAATAAAGTTTAAATGATAATAATTTTTGAACAAAATTATTGTAAATTATTTATTAAAATTACGTTGTAATTTATTGAAAATTGTGCAATATTTTATTAAAAAAATATATATATATATTTGTATTATAATCTAAAATAGCAATTTGTTCCCATGACATCTATAAAGGATAGAAATCTTGGGCAGAGATTTTTACCTTTAAATATTTTATACAACAATATTGCCATTAACCTAATTTTAAAAACAAGTCAATTATTGAATAAAATGCACTCTAATATAATTGGCAAATCAATCAATTCTTGTCGTTTAATAAGACAGAAGTCGTTACAACAAGCGACAGGGTGATAAAAGTTTCCATCCCATCTTACATAATTCTTCTTGATGATTTGCAATTATGTGAATTAGTTTTTTTCCTATAAACAAAAACATCATCCCTTATCAATATAATAAGGTAAATTAATTAGTGAATAAACATGGTAAATATATCACCTTTCAATAGGTATAAGAGACAATGTAAAATTGGTGGATGCGCCACATAGTCGTTGACTCTCTATTAATTCCATCTTGTTCGTCTTCAAAACTGACACCAATTGACTTTAAATCGAGGTTTGTTTTGACATATTTTTTTCTTCTTTAGTTTAGTTGAATTGACCCTTTGCAAATGTGTCAATTACTTTTCATTAATTATTACTAGTTAGTAGTTTGTTTATCAATTCAATTTCTCTTTCAGTTTCTGTTTTCAATTGAAAATAAACATGAATTTAATTTATTTAAATGTTATCTAAATAATAAAATTCTACTTTATTCCTCTGTGTGTTGATTTATGTTGTGATATTTTATATAAACGGCATAAGATCGATTTTTTTTTATGAAAATTTGCTATCATTACTATTATTATTATTGAGCTTACACGGAAATTTTATCATTACCAGTTTTTATTGGTGATACAGTCTAATGTCCTATAAAGTTGTAAGTGAAATTATTTATGTATTTGTTTGTTGTTGGTTGAACAGTTTAACAGTAAATCAACTTTAATAATTTATCTGGTAAGGATATTATCAGTAAAATGAAAAAAAACATACATACGGCATTTTTAAATCAATATTTTATTGTTTCAATTGTTAGAAAAATTATTATTTAAATATAAAGGGTTGAAAATCAAGCGGCAAGGCAATGGATAAAGTACAGTAAGTCTTATAGGGAACATTTTCAGAATTTTTTAATTTTTAACAATTTTTTTTTCATACCAGGAAAAAATTTAAATATTTTTATTTACATACCTTTCGGTGAACATAAAGTTGCCTATTATCGATAAATTATGAATAAAAGCCATGCTAGATTCTTCTTTGTAATTTGTTTAATTAATTCAGCAACCGGTTTCGTGTTATAACCCAATCTTTTTTCCAAATAATTATTTTATTACAGGTGGAGAATTCAGCAGGAAATACCACACTTATGACCAGAATCTTGGAAAATAAACCCAGCAATGGATATTTATATAATCAAAATTATTTTCGAATTCGTAAATAAAATTTCCCATATCCATTTTTTTTTTGGAAAATCTAGCTATTAATTTACTTATAGTAAGTATGGATTTCCCGGTGAATATCCACTTGTAGTGATTCAACTATTAAAGGAGAGATTGTGAATTTATCGATTCTGTACCGACGAAGAGGAGAAAAATTTATAAATTTTTGTAGAAAATTATTGTTTCATGATTATTCAAGCTAAAGATGAGCTATACGCCGACACCGATTCTTGAGCTAATTTAATATAATTGCAAGCAAAAATCTAGCACTGTTCTTATTCATAATTTATTGATAATCTAGATCTAGGACTTTGCTTCGATTTGAACAAATAAACTGATTGTTTATATTAATAAAAATATCTACATATAAACTAATAGCTACCATGCGACGCAAATATGTTGTTATTTATTTATTTACTTATACCTACATATTTTGTCATATAATTTGTCTTGTCTGGTAATGGATTCATTAATCTTTTTTTTATAGACATCGAGCATTTACAGCCAGATCTGATCGTATCCATCCAGTAATTGAACAACAAGTCTATAATATATTGAAAATGTTAGATAGACAATATACGAAACAAACTAGTACTAGAGTAATGTCCGGTTCTGGTACTACTTCTAGTACTCAACAACCTGGTATTTCGGTAATTGTCGCCCCAACTACTGTACCGGATATACCAGATATTAATAAATGGATTAATCAAGAATCTTCAAAGGAAGGTAAAAAAAAATACAGTACATTAATAGTTATGATCGATAAAAATGATAAATGAGACTTTTTAAAATGGTGGCCAATAGAATTGTGCCCAATTAACTAAACTAATGATGTATGTATATTTTATTGATCTATGAATATTATGATTTGTTTTGAAAAAATTATCCATAAATGGTTTTTGTTTTTTGCTTCGTTACAAAAATTTTCATGGACAATATCTACTGAAACATATCTAAATCATGTCATTGGCCAAAAAAATAAGGTGTGATCTCTGACGTATTATAAAACACAATCTATGTATTTTCTTGGCCAGCATTCAATATAAATTTTCATTGTTATTAACGTTTTCTTAAAATTCTATGAATATTTCACTTGTTTTTGCCAATGATTCGTATAAATATACCTAATAACAATAAAAATAAAACAAATCTAAGAATACCTAGTAAGATTTAAGATTATCAAATCTTAAAATTAGAGTTGTCTGTGTTGTTCTATTTCTTGTCTGTCTCGAGTTTTTGATTTTTCAGGAATTTTCAAATCATTTCTAACTAATTAGGTACATTAATTTTGCTACCTATAGGTATAATTGAGAACAGTGATAAAATTCTAAATTATTTCCGTTTAATTGAATCATCTAGAATTAGTTTTGATTGAAATGATTTTTTAATTGTTATGTTTTGTCCACTTTACAACTTAAATATTTGATTTATTATTATATAATATATTGATTTGTTTTGAAATATTTGTCGGTGCGTGTACATGTGCGTGTTTTTATTCAATAAAAAAAACGTCTACAAAATAATAATGATAATAATAATAATAAAAAACAAACTGACAAAAGAATTTGGTATTAAATGATACACTTTTGTACCTTGGCTTATTGACCTGTTATTATGGCAGTACCTAAGTGACATTTACCGTCCAAGGGCTGTAATGATTTCATTACAGCCAGTGGTGGATGTAGGCATTTGGGGGCCCTGAGACTTATGTTCTTTGAGGGGCCTTGAAGCTTATGTTTTATAAGGGGACCCTCAATGACGTACACCAAAAGCTTCAGCGGTCCTGAAACTTGATCAACTCGATCAATTTGTTTATTTTTTTCAACATTTTTCTACTAATATCACTGAGCTAATACACCATCAGCATCCTTCATGCACTCTTGCTAAGAATGCTGTACCCCTTGCGTTTGCTTATTATTTCTAAATTTTACTTTATTATATCTAGAGACCGGGGGCCCACCCAGGCCGGGACCCCTGAAGCTTAAGCTTGATAACCGTCATTATAGATCCGCCCCTGATTACATCCCTAAAAACCGGGCTGTAATGAACATTGCAGCACTATTTTTTCAAATTATCGTGGTAACGAAACGCACAGTTCCCTTCAATTTGGTTTTCCTACCTTTTGTATGCACCTCGGGTCGTAAGTGTGATTTACGCTCTCGACCCTTGGTACAAAAATAACTATTTTGGCACCCATTACGAGACAGACACCTTATCACCTTATAATCTTTCTGTTAATAATTAGAACAAATGCAATGAACTTCAATAATTTCTGTACTCGATCGAATGTCTTCGTGAAATCACTAATTGAATTTCACCCATCCTTTCGTTTGTATTTATTGATTTTGTTAATTTTTGCGTTAATTTGGCCAGTTGTCAATTTGTTTTCAACCCAAATCCATCACTCATCCCATCTTTTTACGCTATTATTACATTAGAAAATTAGAAATAATATAAATTTAAACTTTGTGCAGGTTTATTTTAAAACCGCACTGATCAGAGTTCAACTATTTTTTTTTTTTGTATGTTGGCCCCAATCAGAATCGTCGTCGTCGTATTACACAAGAAGTGTGTCCGTCAGTGGCATTTGACCACTGGTTAAGACAACACATTTATCAAATTCCCTTCAAATACGATACAATAAACAAACAATTCAGATAGTGAGTGATTATTCAAAGAGACTAAAACATAAAATCGTCAATATGGTTCGGGGTAAGTTGTATATTTCTGGTACAATAAATGAATTCAAAAATAAATAAAATTACAATCGATTTAGTTTAATTTTATGAATTACTTGTCTAATAAATCGATCAATTTGTTTAAGATAATTAGATTTTATTAAAGAATAGAAATATTTATCATATTTCAGCACGCGACTTGTGAAATTGCCATTCTTTTTCCTTTAGAAAGAGCGACAGAGAAATGGCTAAATCACGATACAAATACCTATATAGGTAGATCTATTTAAAGAAATTTAATTTTATGAATATTGTTTGAATGAATTGATATTCATGAAAGGAAACAACGACCTTAAGGTTGAGGACAAAGTTCTCTATTTCTTTCGAAAAAAAAAAAATTTGTAGTTCAAAATATTATTATTAGAAACCTATTTTAATTGATTAGAATCGAATAAAATGCCACTTGTTATGTAGACGGAAAAAACAGGTTCTTGTATAATAAATAATTGTCATCATTATTCCATATCTTCGAGTTAAATCGAATTAAATTTTTCGATCAACATTGTCGGTGTGTGTGTAAAGAAGGAAAAGACCGATTATCAAGTTATTTCCAACATTTATTAACAAAACTAACACTTATTATTATTATTACTTATATATCTACACGCGCACACATAAAAACATATTATTTACTATTTTCAATTATATGTGGTTTTTGTCCAATAAAACTATTGAACCATTGATATGTAAGGAAAATAAATAACTTTTTTTTTTAATTACATAGAAAATAAAAAGTATAAAGGTAGGTTCTAGTAACCTCGAAACTTTTGGCGGATTAAAGCTATATTTAAAGACCAATCGATATTAATCTTCCGGTATTCTTGTGTGTACCGAATAGTCATGGAAATCAACGGAGAGTGTGAATATAATCGAAAACTTAGAATTCGTGAGTATCTTTTGAATTGATTGTGTCTCAACCAAATCCACTAATTTAATAGTGAGGTAGATTCTGTTGGAACACTTTAAGAAAATCACAGAATTTGTGCTCAAATCCAGGAGATTTTGGTAATAAAAAGAGATAACAGTTGCAACTTATTGATAACTTTTGTGATAATACGTATGGTAATAATGATATTTACAAATATGACGTGAAAGATTTATCAATTTAATGTAATGTGTAGAAAATTTGATAAATAAATTGGAATAATTTACATTCACGTTCCAATTAAAATCATTAAATTTTCAACTAATTAGTAATTAAGACATAGCGAATTTAATTATGTCTTTTGTAACAAATTAATTAAATAAAATTATCTTTTTTATAGGAAGATAATTTATAGATATTGGACCATTTAACCTGTACCTAATTATCATAATTGACTTCAAGAAATTTACTTATAGAGTGCAATGAAAAATTCTGGATTTGATCAGTGGCGGATCTATTATGAAGCTAATTCTTGCCCATCACCTCCCTGAAGTTAAAGCTTAATAATACAATATACCTTGTCTCTGGTGTAAGTCACTGAGATGCCTCCTGAAAAAATATCAGTTTCGAAGCCTCTCAAAGAACTAATAAGTTTCGAGTCCATACATATCTGGATCCGCCACTGGATCTGATAACCTTTATAAAGTCTGTACACAGTCAATAGTTCTCAACTATTATTAATATTAGAAATCTTATAACATAAAACAAACGGATTTCGTTTTGTTTCCTTTAGAGATTATTTGTTATCATTTTGATAAGAGAAAGATTTCAATAATTAGTTACTCTAATTATAATTTTCTATTAATTTTAGGTAAAAAGATTCAAATAACTGACAACATGTCAACACTGGATCGTGTAACTTTATGTGCTGCTGAAGCTGCTGGTACGGCAATCTTAGTCTTCCTGGGCTGTATGGGTTGTGTCAGTTTGAATGGTGATAAAATACCACATGAACAGATTTCTTTAACATTCGGTCTTGCTGTTATGATTGCAATTCAGGTATAACAAGAAACCAATAATAATAATAAAATATTTTTGCCTAAATTGATTTTTTTGTCAATAGACTTTTGGTCATGTCTCTGGTGCCCATATTAATCCGGTTGTAACAGTAGCAGCAGCAACATTAGGCAACATTCCATTAATACAAATACCAATCTATTTTGTTGGACAATTGATTGGTGCTCTAGTTGGTTTTGGTTTATTAAAAGCCACAACACCAACACAATTTATATTAAATACAACAAATCCAAATGATGTTGGTATTTGTTCACCTGGCCTTAATAACGGTTTAACACCGATGCAAGGTTTACTAGTTGAATTCTTAATTTCATTCATTTTAACATTGGTATGTTGTGGTGTATGGGATAGGCGTAATAGTGATAAACATGATTCCGTACCAATCAAATTCGGATTAACGATTGCCTGTTTGGCATTTGCAGCAGTGAGTATATCACCAAAAAAAAAACCCATGGAGGGTCTAATTGTTTTATTTTTGTGATTTCACAGGGACCTTATACTGGTTCAAACATGAACCCAGTTAGAAGTTTTGCACCAGCTTTAATCAATGGTACTTGGCAAGATCATTGGGTAAACTTTTAAAATTGGAATAGTTTCGTGTTTTTTTTTACGTAAATCTAATAATATTTTTAGATATATTGGGTTGGCCCACTTGCTGCTGGCTTTATTGGTGCATTATTTTACCGTCTCTTATTCAATAAAGAGCCAGTAGAGGAGGAACGCAATAATATACAAGAAACCATTCCATTGAATGATAAACCTTGAGTTTTTTATTATAATTTGATTTGTGTTTTTTGCACTAAGACAAGAAAAAAAAGGAATTTATCACAATTCGATTGTTGTTTATTAAGTAAATTGTACAAAATGATTTTCAATAAAATTGTATTTTTAACGAAACTGTAACGGTATATGATTTGAAATTCCTGGCGCATCCACCAAAAATCACCAACATACAGTGATTAGATAGTGAGATAGTTTAAGTGCAGACAAACGTCTAGAGATCTATTGGCAAATCAGTAATAAAGACGATAAAGATAAAAAATAAACCCGATTTAACTCAACGTGTATATGTATAACTGGTTGCATAGAAATCTATAGTGTTTCTAACATTGTTTTGAGGTACTATTTATAAAAATCGATTATATAATAAAAAATTGAAATTTACAAACAGTAAATGAAAGAAAATGTAAAACGCTAATATTAGATGTCTTATCAAAGATGATAAATTGGAAAATTGATAAATAGGGGCAACGGAAAAAAAAGAACTTGTGTTTCAGGACTTTATAATTTAATCCTGTTGGACAACAATAATTGTTTTATATCGAAAAAATAAGCTTCAAGCAACTATCTGGATGGTAAAAAAGAGATCAATATTTCATTAGAATCAGAGGAGTGTAGAGTTTTTAAATTTCCCGCTTGGCATGTATTGATTAAAGAAATATCCCGTTTACCAGTATGTATATCTATTTCATTCTAACACATCATGAACAACATGGAACAACACAATACACAGAAATAACGCACAACCAAAATTGTCGTAGGTAGTTGTTGTCGAGATGGCGTCGAGTGTGTACGTTATATGACGTTTTATACCTTTATTACCAATAAACACAAACATTGATAAATTTTTGAATAATCGCGGGGTAATTTGGTTTTTGTATTTTAACACGAAAAAGGGCCAACAAACCAATTTTTAGTTCGCATTAAAAAAATAATAAATCAAAAAAAAAAAGAAATTGTGGATTATTATTTGGATAGAAGAAGAAAACCAACGAATATTTTCTAATAAAAGGTAAGTACCCATAGATACCCACATTTAAGAAAGTCCTTCTGAAAAATCGTTCATAAAACTGGTCGCTACAACCTTCTTATAACAACAACAACAACAACTACAACACGAAAGAAAAACACAATAAGAGTGGTCCACTACCTGGATCATCAATTGTTAGAAAAATTTGTAAAAATTCCACAGTTTCATTTCTTATTTGTTAAATATAATTCAAAGAAAGTCTAACAAGAATTTTAAAATTTGAGCAAATTTATTCGATAATAATTGATTATAATATTTTATCAATTTGGATGAGTTTAAAATGTCGCGTCCTTGGCCTGATCTGTGTTAATTTAATAAAAATTTTTTTTCAGTATAATAGTCGGTTTTATTGGTAATTATTAGCATTTTCCTTTTCCATTAATAGGTTTATTTAATTAATGTATGCCATGATTAATGATTAATTGGGATTTTATTTATTTATTTTATTGTCGCCTGAAAATCTTAAATTTCAATTCAAGGTAATATTTGAATAATTTCATGGAAAAGCACTTATCTATAATAATCAATAATTTCATTACTGGTAGCTTATCATATGATGAAACTTTATTATTATTATTATTATTATTATTATCATTATAATTATGCAAAAAATGGTCGTATTGCAACTTGTAATAGATGGAAATTCCCAATTTAACAAATAGAGAAAAAAAAACGGGTATGACAAGTTTATTTTGTAATAATGACCATAATAATAATAAATTACCTATAAAAATTTTGAATTTCAAGCAAAATAAATAGGAATAAATAAAAAAAA
>JAZBHA010000432.1:19773-47149 GCA_037464855.1 Iselma pallidipennis | reverse complement strand
TGAAATTCTTTTGATGTTCGTCAATTTTCTTGTACAATATATTCAATAAAACAAAATTAGATTTCCCTAGAGAAATTGACCATAAATAAACTGGTTAAGTATAGATTTGTTATTATTGACATGCAACTAGTTAATTGCAATGTAATCACAGTATAGAATACGTCAATTGGAATAAAAAAATTCATAGAAATCAAATAATGATAGGAAATCCTATTTTTTTTCACAAAGACAGAAATTAATTTTATCAATCAATCAGTAAAATATAAAGAGAATATCATCTTTTAATTTTGAACATTATCGTTTCTTATTTTTATTATTTAATTGATTGTTTTAATCTTGGTTTTTTAATGTCTTCTGCTTTCTCTATAAAATTGATTATTTTCTTTATCTATAATTTTTATGTCAGTGTTTCATAACAATGAACACGAAAAAGACAAGTAACGACTGACCGATTGGTGTTTTTTTTTGTTGAACATTTCTATTGACAAATCCCGTTAAAAATCTCCCGTTTGATTGTAAAATATTTTTTTTTTCTTTCGTTTCTGGTAAATATTGATTCAAATAGTTAAGATTTTATTATACAATAAGTAGGTAGCAAGTTGAAAAGTTTTAATTGAAGTTTTAAAGACTTGCCTTATTTAAAAGGATAAAGAATTTTATTGTATACAGTCCTATACGTATAAGAAAAAAGTAGAAAAATTGCAAATACCTAACAGTTTTGGTTTTTGACCATTCAACAATGAAAATCTTTTGTGTTCTCGAATACACAAGAAACAAATAAATTGAAATAAATAATAGATTCTGTGTGTTAAGAAAGTTCAAGATTTCGTGTTAACAATAATGACCAGTGACGAAGACCTTATAACATTTCAGGCTAGACCCCTTTCTATATTTTCTCCCCTATACGTATAGCTATAGATATCTATTTATCTATTTATTAATTAGTCTCGAACAATCCTGTTGGCCTGGTTTATGATATAAATATTGTGTAAACTACAGTATATAATTATAGTAGAATTTCTGTAGCAAAATTTGGCAATCTTCTCTACTTTTTGAGTCAATGATGTTTAGATTTTTCTTTCTAAATTTCAGTTGTAGGAATAAATCTATATCCGTAGGTACATAAAATACCCATTAATTCTACGTAAACTACATGTTTATATTTTTCTGTTATAATCATTAATTCTGGGTCAGTTTAAATCAAATGTACCATGAATAATAATTTCAGGCTACTGTTATAATCCGGTAAGATTCACGTTCAAAAAAAGAGACAGAGAGTTATATTGCCCGAACGATAAATTTACCATACCTACACCTACAACAACACAAATAGTGCTTTCGTGTGTACGAATCAAAGACATGCAAATAAGGGTTGTTATAGTTAAATACAGGTATAGATAGATATATGAAAAAGAAAATATCCAGCAAAATACCGGGAAAGGATTTGATCAAAATCAATATTCTGTTAAATAATTTGAAAATTGTGTTTTTTTTTCTATTAGAAATATTGCACGTAATCTCAAAGATAACAAAAGATCAAGGTTGGTAATATTTGCCTTGACCATTAACGAACTATTACCCATTTTAATAACCATGAACGACTTAATGATAATCATTATGATTTTTGCTTTTGTTTTAAATAGTTACCGATATTTAAACTATGTAGGTATAGTTCGGACGATTTAAGAAAAACCAACCATTGAATGCGCAGATGGACTGAAACGAGCCCGCGCTGCAAATATTGAAATTCCATTGGCCGAAATGTATCGAACATGCCTACAACATGCGCCGGTTTGGTTTTTCTTAAGACGGCCTATCTATACCTACTTATGATGGAACGGAAATTTCTATGCTTCCTGCACAAAATTGTTAGATAAAAAGTCAATTAATGGATAAAAATAACTTCTTCCTAGACAAAATTAGTGTAATTAAACTACAACGATCGATAAAACCGTATAATAGTTGTTGGTGTAGTTGATTCATGTCGTAAAATAGTTTTATTTGTAAATCATTGATTCATTTGACACACATTCATAGTAGGAATTTTTCAAAAAATTTCCCCAACTGTAAACGATAATTGGGAAATTATCCAGTCTAACACACATCCAATTCTAACACTTAAACAATGAATAATTTATAAAATCATTGTTTCATGGATAATTTTTGAAAGGAATTATTCACGAAAAGAAACAAAATAACAAACAACAACTTATTACTGATTCAATTAGTCTAGACTAATTTTTTTTTTTCGTTTTGTTGAATCCATTTCTAACATTTTTTTTTCTCTGTTTTCATGTAACCCAACCAATTTGAATAAAAAGATGAATTCATACCTATTATTATTTATTTTTGTTACACATTATTCAGGCATACTTATTGTTATAAGATAAGTAAAAGAGATTGAAGAAACCGCTAGATTTCATGCTAGTTTTCCTAACTAGAACATAGAAAATTTGTTTTTTATTGTTGTTGGAAAATAACAAATTGTCAAGTTGATATATTAACACAACAATTGGAATAGGAGAGAAAAAATTTTGAATCCGTTTTGATAGATTTGTTCCAGTGGTTTGTTTTCTAACGCATTTTTTTTTTGATTGTATCCGTTTATTTTACGACACGAATTCAGTTTTAAATCTGCAATTACCTGTATTTCCATTGTTATTGTTAATTATTTTTTTCTACAATAATTGCAAATCTTTATTGATTTCTAGAGAAAATTTAAAAAATATAGGTACCTACATGGGTATTTCTGGGTCACTGTAATATCGTAATGTTTTTGTTGTGCTTCATGTAATTTGATACAATTGAGGTGAAAGTTAACATAACTGTTAATTGTTCTTTTTAATTAAATTAAATTAATTTAAATTTAATTAGAAAAATTTTAAATATTAACAAATACCACCGACACGACATTGTTTTCTTTTAAATTGATTTTTTTTTAATCTTCTGTTGAAGCAAAAAATGAAATCTTTATAGTTTTATCGTCGATTATTCAATTCAACTCTAAAACAACTGTTAATTATCCTTGTAATTACATATTGTGATCACTTGTAATAGTAAATTATATTCTTCAAAGGGTGTAAATTCCTATTGTTTTGTAGAGAGTGATGATTTGTTGACAAATAAAAGTCAATATAAATCAAAATGAGAGAGAGAGAGAGATGGATAAAGGTCAAATTTGGTTAAATGTGTATAATACAACAAGTTCATGTCTCGATCCATGTCCCTACTTATCTTATTATTACATTATATTATTATATTTCTTTTGTGGTCTCTTTTTATTGTCCGTAGGTCTTGTCCTGTCTGTTTCTCCTTCTTGTACTCCTTGAACGTACTCTACCTCTTCTCATGAGACATAATTGAATTAGTGACATCAACACGGCTTGGTTGGAATGAAGAAACAGAATTATCTGACTTGGAGCCGAGAACTTGTAAAAAGTGATCAAGATTCAGATTTTTATTCAATGTTAGACACTTGGACAATAGTTCGTATTTCGTTGATTAAGTCCGTTTCAAGAGATCTGCGTAAATTCGAAACGATAGAACTAACCCTAGTTTTATTTATTTATTCTTTCTTTCTGTCTTTCTTTCTTTATCTATCTATTATTTCACCCCTCGAAAACCATCAACAACATTTCACAATTTCCATAAATGATAGTGGAAATGTTCGACCACCATTCTATGCTTTGTTATATTTTTCCACAACATAGTAGACACACTTATCAGAATCCGCGACAGACAACGGAGACAATGGTAGTGAATTTGTCAAGGGGATGATACTGTCCTGATTTCATCATACTGCGCGTCTATTCTAGTTTACCCTCGAACGGTTTTCGATGATTTTCCAGTATTTCAACCAATTCTCTAATTATTTGTATTTCATCAATCAATTAGGAGTATTTTTTTTTGTAATTTTTCGAAATCACTCCTTTCCGTCTTCTTCTCCTTTATTTCAACTGCACCATTCTTTTATCTTGTTCGTTTTATTGAAGACAACTCCGACTGTGCAATAGAGGACATCATTATTTGATGATCGTCTTTTAATGGACACCGGTTTTCTTGCAAATTCTTCAAGGTTGTTATAAAAGTTGTTGTTGGGTGCACTTTATTGTATATATATGTGTGTGTGTTGTGTTGTACACTTATATGTGCCTTACTGACCTTACGGGTGGATTCGATTGAAAGAGGGAGAGTTTTTGGATCGAATGATTCGCATTCTGTAGACTCGCTGGCGATCCCACAGGCTAAACAACTTCAATATAACAGCGTCTATATGATGCATATCGTATATAGAGTTTTTTTCTTATTCGTCTTCTTGTTCTTCTTCTGCAGTATAGGGTATCGTTGCAGTTGAACATAATACTGTTGTTATAATGGTGGTGATCTTCAGAAATTTTTTAATATAAAAATATCATAGGTATTATACAGCATTTACTTAATTGTTTATTATTTTGAAAATAAACCTTAAAATTTGCAGCAATTTAGGTGTTTCTAAATTTATTTTGTTTATATCCATTTTTTATTTTTAGTGGCTGTTATTTTTACAATCTCATCCTGATTTAATTAAAACCGTCAATCTCCTGCCGCCTTCTCTCTCTCTCGCTTTTTTCGCCTCTCCTATTTTTCTTCCAATTGTTTCGATTATTTAAAATCATTGAAATTTCCCACAATCACAAAAAGGATAACAATAAACGATTGCAGTTGTTTAAACAATTCAAAATTAACGGAAGTGGCTTGTTGAAAGAGAGACACACACACCAATCAGACTGTTGATTGTATCATAAATATGACTATTTTTTTTTTTTCTTTTAATGCATTTATTTTAAAAATTATTATTGAGCAAAAAAAATCACTTTAATTATATCGTTGTTTGTTCTTGTCTTTTCCAGATATGATCAGCAGGTCCTGGCAGCGTCCTCATCGACGGAGATTCAGTTTTTTCCCATCATCATTCTTGACTTGCTGTTCTTGTCACCATACCGCTATAGTCAAACAACAATTAGTTCCTAGTTTTGTTTGATTTTTCTTCGTTAATTCTTGTGCCTTTTGTGTTTTGTGTTTTTTTTTTGGTTTTATAAATAAAAATGGCAGCTGTTCTTACAACAATAGCGGCGAAATTGTTTAGAAAAATGTCACCAAAAACAGTTGCTTTCACAGCAATTAGTTTAACAATAATTTTATGTGTTTATTATGCCAGTTATACGACTGATGTTAATCAAAGGACAACAACACAACAACAACAGCAGCAGCAACAGGAAAATTCAAAAATTATTGATGATAGTAATAGTAATAATAATAATAATAATGAAGAATTGAAACAGCCACACAGATTTTTTCAATCTTTATCAAACAATACTAGTAATCATCGGAATTTTATGAAAAAAGAATACGAAATTTGTCCAAAATTGAGTAATGCAGAAGCTGATATTAATACAGTTGATGTATTTAAAGATTTCGACTTTCAGGTAAGAATTTAATATAAATATTTTTTACTAGGCATACATTTGAAAGAATTAATTGTTACATGTATGTACTTGATAAGGATTTCTTTATAAACAGCAATAAAAACAAAAACATAAATATAATGTCGTGTGAATTAGGACTACTTTTTCTGTTAAAAAAAAACAACACAACACAATAGAAAAATGTTTATGGAAACGTTTCCCTTTCATTGTTTTAAACGAGTTTTCTTCTTATTTTAGGATTAGTGAATCTTATTCAAATTCATGACATTTTGCATTCTATATTCTTTACACTGTCCTGTCCTGCCTGTGCCTCTATTACGCCCTTATAATAATCTACACGGCGTCACGTACCTTAAACTGGATTAAAGTTAGGAAATAACAGCTAAATGGGTATTTTGCATTATTTACTTGAAATTAGAACAGATTTAAGGGTGGAGATTTTTCTTGCTTAATTTCGCCCCTTTCTAAAATATACCCATATTTTTTTAAACAATGGAAAAGCTTAGGGGGGAAAATTTTCTCTAAAAGAGAAATTAAATGGAGTCTTTTAAATTGTATTACACTTTGCCAAATTTTCACATATTTTGTTCAACCAGTTTAACTAAATGGAATACAGTTAGTTAGAAAGACGACGACGTATAAAAATATGTAAGAAAATTAGGTTACAGAGAAAACAGTAACGGAAAAATTAATTCCGATTCCTTTCACTTTTTTTCTGTTAGATCAATCGGTAGGTATACGAAAGATCTATTATCCAGTTGGTCAGTTCGAAATGAACTTTCCATATCATTTTGGCGAAGTTCAAAATAATTATTCAACAGTCATAGAATTTATTTTCCGTCCCTGCATACCCTGTCAGTTTTTCTATGCCCGGTCAACTATTTTTTTTGAGACTAGCTACTGGTCAAAAATTATGGATATAAAAGCCCAACCTATTTGAACCACAAGTGGTAGAGTCGATATGCAAGAACATTTTCTTTTTGTTGCTGACATTCTATGATATATGGTAGTTGAGCTTTGCTGCGAAGAATACCAAATACAAAAAAAAATAGTACTTATCACTTTTGCTCTCCTAGTTACTTAACACCGTGTTATCATTTATCTCCGATTCGTTTCTGTACCACATACATTACTATACGAACGGGTGCTCAAATTCCCATCTTCATATTTCGCTTTTCAACATTCCATTTTGCTGTTTTTGCTTACCTACCTCTTTTGTAATAATTTTCTCTATTTTAATTGATAAAAAAAGGGGTAAATTCTTTAAAGGGTTATTTCAATCTTTTTGTGTGTGTGCTATTTTTACAGCCACCTTGGATGAAGACCCGAGAATATTGGGATAAATCGTTCGAGGATCGTTACGAACGGCAAAAAATGGATCCTGAAAGGCCACCCCTTAAGGTAAATTTATAGAAGCGGTTCCTCTACCTTTTTTTCCTTTGATATTGTCACACATTTTTTTTGTTAAAAAGAAAAGTATGTAGAGATATTCTCTGTAATGTTGTGTAAATTCCTTTTCAGGTGATAATAATTCCGCACTCTCACAACGATCCTGGTTGGTTGAAAACATTTGAAAATTATTATCATTATTCATCACGACAAATACTGAATTTAATGGTATCGAAATTGCAACAACATAAAAATTTTACATTTATTTGGTCGGAAATTGCATTTTTGAATGCCTGGTGGGAGGAGGCACATCCTAGTAAACAACGTGCATTGAAAAATCTTGTCAATTCGGGTCGGGTTGAAATTACAACCGGGGGTTGGGTGATGACGGATGAGGCCAATGCCCATATTTATGCTATGGTTGATCAACTCATCGAAGGTCAGTGCCATCATTATTTCAATTAATACAATAGACTGTACCTTTAGGTATTTTCTGTTCAAACAGAATCTGTAATCATCGTCCAATTGGAATTACATAGCAGCACCACGCTTTATTGATTTTAATTTGTCGCGTAGAAATCGATATTCTTTGATTGGGTGGCTTTTTACCAATAGGTACTTACCATCACCCTTTTCTTTCTGCATCAATTGTTTTCGCATAGGTTACTTGTATGTAACAGTTGCCCAATAAAAACTCTATTTATCTCACTTGACCAATCCGAGTGAATCATTTCGGTGTTTTGCACTGATTTTATTTGCTTGTGAGAAATCGATGATTTTTAATTGGCCGGGTGTGTGCGTGACAAATGCAGTTGGTGCAATTTCTAGCAGATTTCTCAGATGATTGGCCACTTTATAGATACATGCACAGATTAATCCAATAGTAATGCGGTAATTGTTGGAATCCCTTCTATTATTTTACTGGCTTCGTGGAAATCTGCAATTTTAGATTCGTTGAATCTTTTAACGAATCGAAAATTAGAAATTGCTTTAACCAAAAAAAAACTTATGTGATGGTTGTAATATTTTTGGTTTTTATTTTGTGTTTTTTTCATAGGTCATCAATGGGTATGGACAAATTTAGGTGTAAAACCGCGTTCCGGTTGGTCGGTTGATCCATTTGGCCATGGTAGTACACAACCATATATTTTATCATTATCTGGTATAAATGGTACAGTAATCCAACGTATCCATTATGCATGGAAACAATGGTTGGCAATGAAACAGTATGGTGATTTTCGTTGGATACCATCTTGGTCACCATATGATCAACTATCAACAATATTAACCCATAATCAACCATTCGATATTTATTCAATTAAACATAGTTGTGGTCCACATCCGTATATATGTTTGAATTTTGATTTTCGTAAAGTCCAAGGTGAATATACGGAATATTCAATAAAAGCCCAAACAATAACGGAGAAAAATATTAAAGAGAAAAGTGAATTGTTGTTAGAACAATATTCACGGACTGGTTCTTTATTTCCGCATAATGTTGTATTAATGCCATTAGGTGATGATTTTCGATATAATGTTTTAGAAGAATGGGACCAACAATATACCAATTATATGAAACTAATCAATTATATTAATCAAAACAAAGATAGATATAAAACTGATATTATATTTGGTACACCTAAGGATTATTTTAATGAAATTAGTAAACGTTACGATCAATTTCCAACATTGAAAGGTGATTTCTTCGTCTATTCAGATATATTTTCGGAAGGACGTCCAGCATATTGGAGTGGTTATTATACGACACGTCCATTTATGAAGATCTTAGATCGTGAATTAGAAAATACATTACGTGGTACAGAGATTTTATATACGTTAGCATTGAATTATGTACGTCAACAGAAATCAGTAACACATTTAAAAATCCTAGAACGCGACTATGAGAAACTAATTAAATCTAGACGTAATTTAGGATTGTTCCAACATCATGATGCGATCACTGGTACTAGTAAATCGTTTGTGATGCGTGATTATGGTTTGAAATTATTTGAAAGTATCCGGGACACGATCAATATCCAGAAGAATTCAATACAAAGTCTATTATTGCCGAAATTAACGATCAAATCAGATGAGAATATTCTATTGACTGATTATGAACGGTATGCATTCGAACAATTACCGAAAAAGATACCGATTAATATATCAAAGGAACAATCACGGAAAATAGTTGTTTATAATTCGTTAGCACAACCGCATGAAGAAATCATGAAAATCCGTGTTAATACGTATAATGTGAAGATAATT
Source organism: Iselma pallidipennis (assembly GCA_037464855.1). Classification (NCBI taxonomy): domain Eukaryota; kingdom Metazoa; phylum Arthropoda; class Insecta; order Coleoptera; family Meloidae; genus Iselma; species Iselma pallidipennis. The sequence goes on along the minus strand of JAZBHA010000432.1, from coordinate 38,030 downwards.
GATGATGATGATGGTAGTGAGATCTTATCACAAATCAATCCGGTATGGGATACAAATGATAGTAATACGAAATTTACAATAGCATCCGATGAATATGAAATGATATTTATTGTTAAATTGAAACAATTAACAATCAAAATCTTAACAATAATGTACGATGAAAATGAGGCGAAATTATCAACGATTTATTGTAATAAATGCCATCGACACCATATTGAAACAAATACTAATAATTATGATAACAATAATAATAATAATAATAATAATGAATCGGAAATATTGAAATCAAAATTTAAAATCAAAAATATCCCAATCGGTGATATTCAATTAGAGAATCATAAATTTAAATTATTATTTAATGGTAATACCGGTTTTTTGAAAACGATAACAAGAAAAATACGACCGAAAATCATGCAATGTGCCATCCAATTTGCTGCTTATCGTAGTGCACAATTCCATTCGGGTAGTTATTTGTTTATGCCCGATCCAAATGAACATGATATTGAAAAAGATGTTCTACAACAATATAAAGATCAACAACATATTTTAATAACATCTGGACAGATTTCGAGTGAAATCAGTATAATTTATGGACAATTTTTGGTACATAGTATAAGTGTTTTTCATTTAGAAAATTCACATTTATCGGATGCTATCAATATTGAGAATATTGTTGATTTTGAAAGTCCACCGAAGAATCGTGAAACGGAATTATTTATGCGTCTCATAACCGATATACAGAATGGTGAACCACCGGAATTCTATACAGATTTGAATGGTTTCCAAATGCAGAAACGTATCAAAATTGATAAGATCGGTATTGAAGGTAATTATTTCCCGATCACAACAATGACATACATCCAAGATGATCAGATACGTTTAACATTGTTAACGAATCATGCACAAGGGGCGGCCAGTTGGCAACCGGGCTATTTGGAAGTGATGATGGATCGTCGAACACTATACGATGATAGTCGTGGAATGGGTGAAGGTGTTGTTGATAATCGTAAAACCATCCATAAACATTGGCTAATAATTGAAGATATTATTAAAGATACTAATGGTGATAATAATAATGAGAATAATAAGAAAGACCAAGCGAAACGTTTTGAGAATGCCGATGATAATGTACCATTTGAAAAGGGGGAGATTCTACGCTCGATCAATATACCAACTGATCCTATTACCACTAACAACATCAATAATAATAATAATAATAAGAATGAGATATTTTCAACACCTTCATTATATGCCAATCAATTATCGAACATCTTAAACTATCCAATGTTAATCTATATAATTGATCAGAAATATCAACATTCGATCAATAATAAATCGATCAATCTATTAAATCACCAATTTCCATGTGATTTACATTTATTAACATTACGTACACAACCGGATTGGATTTATTCACAATTTCCATCGAATAGTGCTTTATTAGTTCTACATAGGCAAAGTTATGATTGTACGGTGAATAAACATTATCATCAATGTATAATGAAGAATTTTAATAAAAATAGTAAATTTGAATTTGTTAATATTAATAAAATTGAAATGAAAACATTAACAGGAATTGAAACAATTTATAATAATAATAATAATTTAAGTAATTTAAGTGATATTTATGTTGAACCAATGACATTAAAGACTTTTAATGTAACATTTGTATTGTAGAGTGTTTTGTGTTGTCCTGTTTATTGTTGTTGTTTTCTTTTGTGTTGTAATAGAAAGGGTGGCAAAATTGTGATTTTATACATATATATATATATATATATAGTTTATAAAATAGAAAAATGAGTCCTTTATAATATATATTAATATATAAGTAATTAATTTATATTTTTCAAGACAAAACAAAAAAACTGTAGATATGTGAATATATAACTTATGTAAGCATAATTCTATAGAAAGTACTTTATTATTATCGAATGTGTCCATTTTTTAGCAGCTTTTAGTGTTCAAATATAAAAAAGTTTTGACTGATTTTATTTTTTTAGTAATAATTATTGTTCATTTTCAATTTTATTTTTTAAGATTCTTTTGTGTTAAGTTTTAATTATAATAAGTAAGTCCTGAAAATGTTGTCGTTTGTTCCCCCCTTCATCATCAGACTGGGCTACCGGGCAAATGCTCAATGGGCCAATTAATGGGGAGCAGGGCCGCATTAGACGCAAGCTGGGGTCTCACTCATTATGGGGCCACATTTTTATACCTTACTCCTCACGAACAATATAAAAAAGAACCTAGCTATAGTTGAAAAATGAATTACTTTTTTTATTTTCAATAAACGACAATGATGGGGTTACATATTATAGAATCAGTCAATTTTGGGAAAAAGTGATCACACGGGAAAATGCTTCTACGTCCTTTGACCGATTTCAACCAAATAAGGCATAAAGGTACTACTAGCCGCGAAGTACCAGAAGGTAGAGAGTATCACTTAATTTAACGTATACATTGGAACCTCCCTTAGACGGGCAGCAACGGTCGTAGAATTTTTGTCCGCCTAAGGGGAGTCTAAGTGAAATCTGTCCGTTTAAGGGAAGTTTTCGTCTAAGGGAGGTGTCCGCTAAGAGAGGTTTCACTGTATTTACTTAGCCTTTTGAGACACTGAACCCCTCAAATTCCGACACCCATAAGTTTTTCATACCACCAGCTACGAACCTGAAATTTGGCCTGCATATAAAAGGTATGTACTAGGACTCGTAACATGAGTAGAGATTTCCGTGTGACTAGGAGTGAGAGGTAGTCATATGGGTCTTCGAAGTATTTAATGAAAGAAAATGGCAAATAATTATGGGTTAAATCACATGATACCAAGGCTTCTGACAGTCCTTGACTACTAGCATCTTTGTACCAAATTGGGTCCAAATTTGTCAAGGGATGTAGAAGTTACGAGGCTTCAAAGTTTTCGTCGCCGAATTTTAATTTGAACGGCTATATCTCGAGAACCGTACATGCTACAAAGTTCAGGGTGACTCGACCTTCTTAACATTTTCCGCATACTCATTTCCTTGTGTGACCACTTTTTAAAAAATTAGCCGATTCTGAATGTAACCCGCCTAGAAAGATGCGTTTGAGTTTGATCAACTGAAATAGACTTGTTCTATTGGGGACTCATAATGATGTTGCACCTGGGGCCTCCAAAAGTATAAATGCGGAGGCTAAGTCAGTATTAAATAAATGTTTCTAATACAACGCGATACACCCGCCGATGCATATAAAAGGATGCACAACCTGCACTTATTCTAGATTAGGGGCCGCAGCAGCCTTAAATCTGGTCCTGAGCACAGAGACAAAATGTCTCTCTGCTAAGAGTTTGCCAGTCCGGCACTGACCATCGATATATTATTATTACTTTTATTAAAAATAATAAACTTATTAATTATTGTTTTTTTTTTTATTAATTTTAATCAAAATTTACAAATACATTTGATCTTAAATATTCTGGAATATGTCTTAAATTAATAGAAAAAAATTACATCACAGATTCAAACTTAAAAAAACAGGTTATCACAACCCCGAACCAATCTCAAAAACAAAGGAAACCAAAAAAAAAGGACTGCAACACAAAGTGCAAAAAGCTTCATAATTAAATGAAAATATCAATAATTAATTGTGTTTCAATTCCGATCACAATACCATTCTAAAATTCTATTAGAAATTCTTGCCCCACAACAAAAAAAGAAAAATACCCAAACTACAAATAAAGGTAACTACTTACAATCGTTTTCTTGTTTTTTTTTTGTTCTCCTACCCTCCCTTTTTAATAAATTGGTATTTTTTTCGTAATGGTTTTCCTACACATATGACATGTCTTTAGTGTATCAGCACATTTGGAACATGTACCATGTCCACATAAAAATACAACATTCCGTTTACGTTCCATACATATACTGCATGCATGACTTTCTTCAATTTCAGCAATTTTGCATTCCAAATAACGCATCCGTTCAGCACTAGGTTGGCGACTTTTCACCGGTATTATACGTCCATCTTTTGTTATACGTTTCTGTACAATCAGACCACATTGTAGACATTTCTTCATACGTGATGAACAATCCTCACAGGCCGGTTTATGATTACACGGCTCTAAACGGACATTCTCTTCTGATAACTCGGAACATACTAAACACTCAACTGGTTTACTTGTTGTTGTGGTTGTTGATGGTGTTGTTGTTGTTACAATTTCATTTTGATAATAATGTATTTTATGATTCGGTGAATTGTCTTGTGATGTTGTACTACAACCATTACTACTATTATCATTATTTTTATCACAACGTCGACTACGACGCGTATTCTTTGTATCATCAATTATTGTGCGTATAGGACTATTTTTTGGTGTATTATCACCAGTTAAATTAAAACCATCTAATGAATGTCTCGGTTGTTGTTGTTGTTGCTGTTGTTGTTCATTTAAACTCAATGTTTCAATATCATTACTCTCTTGTTCTTGTTGTTGTATTTGATTATTATCTAAATGTGGTTTATAGCTTTTTAATATTTCTTGTAGATGCGTTTCTTGTAATAAATTCAACGCCGACTGTCCTTTACTATTCAAACAATCCATATCAATACCATTCTGTATTAAATAACAACCTATTGCTATTGCTAAACGATATTCATTTATATATGATAACGTATCATAAATGGTAAAAATGTCCGGACTATCTTCTTGATGTATATCATGATTTAAATGGGCTTTTTTGATTAACACCAAATGTAAGGCAGTATCATCATCTTCATCTTTGGCATTTATATTTGCATTTAATGTTATCAATAATTCAATAACACCACAATGTCCTTGACTTACAGCTAATAATAATGCTGTTTGATTACGATTATTACGTAAATTTATATCAGCCTGTCCTAATTGTATTAATGTTTCAACAACATCTTTATGACCATTTAATGCAGCCAAATGTAATGCTGAGAAACCATCATCTTTCTTCACATCAACTAATTGTCTGGCGTGTTGTAATAGTTTTCTGGTGGCGAAATTTTTACCTTTTAACGCTGCATGATGGAGGACATTGAAACCACGTTTATTACGTAACGTGAAATCGATCCCTACAAACAATAAAATTCAAAAAATGACAACAAACAAACAAAAACTTACCTCTAGAAGCACACAATAAATCAATCACTTGATAACTATCTTTCCCAATAGCATCATGTAATGCTGTATCACCATATAGATCAGTACAATTCGGATTTGCACCGGCATTTAATAAAATTTGTACACAAATCGCTGGTTGTTTGTGTGCAGCAATATGTAATGCTGTACAACCACTACGATTTGATGCATTCAAATCGGAACCGGCTTTTATTAATAAATCTAAGATTTCTGGTTGATTACCAAATGCAGCATAATGTAAACATGAATCACCATCATTATCAGATGCATTCACTGATGCACCACTATTTAATAATAAACGTACAATTGATGAATGGCCTTGATGGGCAGCTACTTGTAATGCTGTTTTACCACCACTACGCATATCGACCATATTTCGTGGCACCCCATCCAATAATCGTTGTACCGTTTCTAAATGACCCTGTGCAGCAGCACGTACTAACTGATCAGCGATACCATTGTTCGTTTGATTATCAGCAGGATTTGGTGGGTGCCACTGCACTATTTTCCCACATAAAATAAAAGTATTTTAGAGAACTTATAGAATTGAAAAAATAAAAAACGTGTTATACTTGACGGTTCTTGACGTTGATTTTGTGTAGCTTGCATTGAATTGGCTAATTCAGCTGCACTACCAGGAACAAGACGAACACATTGTGGATTTAAAGTCCATGCATGTCCGTCGAGTTGTACACGTAAATCACCATCTGAATAGATTTTCAAGATTTTACCCAATTTGCCCAAAGACTACAAAAATAGAAAATGAAAAAAAACATTTTCATTATTATATGGAATATAGGAAATTTACATTTTTCATAATTTCAATCCATTCACCATGACCTTTTTGTAATTCTTTCACTTTCTCTATATCAGTCCTTAGACAGACAATATCACCAACAGCTATTGTATTAACTTTTGATAATGTTGCCGGATTAAAAGTCCAACGATTCTGACAACCTTCATATTGTACTCGAATATCACCCTTATCAGTAACTCGATGAACTTTACCGATTTTTCCAATATACTACAATTACAAAAAAAAAAAAACAAACGAATTATCAATATTTGTAAAAACAAGTACATTGAGAGAATTACTTCAGCCATTTTTGGATTCCAACCACCATGTCCTTGTTGCATCTGTTTCAATTGCTCTTCAGTAACAATAACTTTAACTTTATCACCGACACTGAATGGTGGAGGTCCTGATCTTACCGGACGAACCACTGGTTGTTCTATATTATGACCTACATATAAAAATTATCAGTTTTCTGTTGGTTGCGAAAAGATAAATCTATTTTTTTTTACCAAGAATTGGAAGATGTTCCGGATAATAGAAACCACCACTAGCTGGTTCAACAAATTTTATATCACAATCACCTTTATGTCCTAAACGATAAACATTTGTTGAACCGGATAACCATGTAACATTTGCAACTGAACGACTACTTTCTTTATCCCAACCACGTATATCGATAACACGTCCAATTTTACCATCACCACCATCTTGATTACCCCATTCCCAATTGAAACCACGTACAACTTTTGCACCAACAAATATACCTTTTAATTCACATTTACGACCATTCTGACGGGGTGGCAAATCAATCCTACAACAAAATCTTATTAGGAATTGTTTCCTTTTTACAAGATTTATAAATTTACCCTAAAGCGGTTGCTGAATCGAATCTTTTAAATGGATGATCTAGATCATGCTTATCACTATGATAACACATATAACATAAATCATAATCGTAACAAACTAAACATTTGTATTTCATGCCACTAATACCTTGACTTTTGCAACCATCACAAACGATATTTGGATGTTTAACACCTAAAATAATAAGAAAACATTATGATTTTCTCAATAAAATACAGGAAATATTGCAATATTGTTGTTGATTCTACTTATTAATCATAGAATCTATAAACTTGAATTAATTAACAATAATAGAAACGCTCTACATATTTTCGAAACTATACCTATTTGTGCATTATCGACAACCCGTAGATCATACTTTCCCAAATAACCAACTCTATAATTCGTACGTGTACCATTATCCCATTGTACAACGACTGTCTTATCAGGTGATCCAACACTACCAGATTTACCAATTTCACAAACTGTACCAACAAAACCTTCACCACCATCTACAGAGTAACGAAAATTAAGAAAAAAAATTATTGATGATTCATACTCTTGGTTTTTTGTCGCTCGAATTTTTACGGAATTACCTTGATTGCCCCAAGACCAGTCTGGGCCTCGTACAATTCGTACACCTGGTGTTAACATTTTCGACTAAATTTGCATTGATTTTAATTCAAAAGAATGTAGAATTGCTTCTATTTTTCGTTTAAATGGAAGAGGGTGGTATATGATGATGATGATGGTGATATGATTTGCAGAATAGTAGAACACTAATCTAATTGGATTTTCAGTATTTTATAATTAAATTGCATTGGAAATTTGGCACTTTATCAATTAATTAATTATTGTAAATGATAAAAATTGATTAGATTTCACATTGTTCAGGTTGGTTTGCTTTTTTTAATTAAAAAATTACACCAAAACCACACAACTTTTGTTGTTATTGTTGTTGTTCTTTCATTCGTTTGACAGATGAAAATTTATTTTTTCCCCTAGTTTCGGCTCCAAATTTCCCTAGATTTCCCCCAGACCTAACACATAATTGAGCGCCAGATTTAAATCGACCAATGACAACTTGAATGGCGAGAATGGTCCTGTGTCTCTTGCGCGCTATTTAGGTGTTTTACCGACTATATGTAGCACTTGGTGACTTCGATTTAGGGATTTTTATTTTTCTTACCTTGTAACCCTGAAATGTCTAGGGAATTTAACTGTCAACCTATTTAACAAATTGCGCTCACGAACTTGTCATATTCGTAGTTAAAATAAGGTTCCTTTATTTTTAATTAAAAATGCTAATTCAGAATTAAAGAGTCTTCGTCTCTGACAGTGCGAATAGTAGAGTTGTTATGTTTGTATGCTTTATTGAGAAAAACTTGTATTTGCTAAAGTAATTTGAAAAAATGACTGACATTGAAGATTTGCCCGATGAAGTTCTGGAATTTATTTTATCATTAATTTCACCGTATAAAGATTTACATGATTGTATGGCAGTATCGAAAAGATGGAGAAGATGTGTCTTAAGTAAGTATAAATATACATATACCCACATATAGTTGAATAGAAACAAAGAAAATTGTCGAGTCATCGGCTATCATCAACATAACCTCTTTTAATGATATTTATTTGTGTGTTTGTGTATTTAGATGTTGCCAAAACCAAATCAAGAAATTTACGAAGAGCTATTGTCGAATTCGATATAAAATGGAAGACATTAACACCAGCTGATATGGCTCCAACAATATCGAAACGATATTCACATACAGCTGCCATGCATGATAATTCCATGTATGTTTTTGGTGGTTGTACATGTTCCATGACAACATTCAATGATTTGTGGCGATTAGATTTGTCAAGAAGACAATGGATACGACCATTAGCGATGGGAACATATCCATCACCGAAAGCATGCAGTACTTTGGTGTGCTATAATGATTCACTTGGTAAATGGTTTTTGTTACCAAAAAAAGTCTCTTTCTTTATTAAATATAATTGATTTTAGTATTATTTGGTGGTTGGGCTTACCCACCGTCCTATCCATTACATCAAAGTTGGCATTTATTCAATGAATTACATGTATATGATATAATAGCGAATCGTTGGACATGTATCAATAGTACAGATCCACCACCACCAATGGCTGGACATTCTGTATCACTGGTTGGTGATTGGATGATTGTTTTCGGTGGTTTACATAAACCCAATACAGCTGTCCATTGTGAGAAATCAAATGATGTATGGAAATTAAATTTGAAAACATGGCGATGGTATAAACCAGTAATTGAAGGTGATTTAAAGCCCAGTGGACGTTTAGGACAAACACAAGTCCTATTAGACGATAAAAATATATTAATTATTGGTGGTTCTGGTGGACCATCAGTCACTTATTATGATGCATGGATATTGAATATGGATGGTGGTGATGTATGGCGATGGAGACAAGTTGATATTTTAGGGAAAGCACATCGACCAGGCAATATTTGGTCGAATCCTGGATGTAAAGTAAACAATAACAATAACTCTTATTTTATTAGAATTTATATTAATTGATAATTATCAGATTGGTGATAAAGTGGTAATATTGAATCGTATTCGTGAAACACCAGCATCATCGATTGTTTATTATCCGAAAAATTCATGGGTCAATCGACGTACACCGGAAGATGGTAAATTGGCACGTATTGATTTAGCAAATCGTCAACAGGATCTAGATGAGAATGTTAATGGGAAACGTGGCACATTAAGGAATCATAAAAGGGAAGCTGAGGATGATGATAATAATTATCCTGTAATGCCAGGTTCCTCCAATGATAATGATAATAATTTTGTAAATAGATTGTTTCGTTGTTGTTCTATTAAAATGCAAATTGAAATATTTCAGGTAAACCATCTACCAATGTCTGCAATCAATTTAGCAGCATTTAATGTACCCGATACAACACGTAAGTCAGAACGGATGCGAATGCAGCGTTTAGCACGTCTATCTGGTATAGAAGATCGCTTGAAAAAGACACGAAAAATTAATGATGATAAATCGAATAATAGCAGCAGTAGTGGTACTGGTAGTGGAACTGGTACTGGTACTGGTGGAAGTCATTTTTTGGGCATTTATGTATTAGATTTATCAAGAGCATTAGAAATCCAACCATGTGTAACATGGTTACCACCGAAAAACTTAGAAAATGGTCCAGAAGAAACGATTCTGTATACATTACTTGAAGGTAAATCTGAATTAGTCATGTTCGGTGGCATAAAGAAAGATCCAACATGTTTAGGATTTTCAATGAATATTAATAATCAAATATCAAATACGTTACATTTTATAAGCGCGCCAAGCTATGTTATTTAATATAATTTTCATTTCTTTATGTAAAATTCACATGTGATTATAATAAAATATGATTATTTGTAAAAATTGTTGTTTTGTGAAATGAATATAAAAAAAGTTGAGTACCACTGGTACACAAATTTTGCGATTTAACTGACATCTGTGTTAGAGATCGCTAACTATGTATCTGTAGTATGAAATAGAGATATTGCACCGTTTTGAAAAAGAAAAAGATAGAGTGTTGATGATTCGATGTAGTTACCTGTTTTACCGATTTGACGTTCGATACGTCAAAAGGGAGACGTCACTGACGTAACTGTCCCTTAAAAATAAAAAAAGGGAAGAAAATAAATGAAAACGGAGGGAAAATAGTGGGAAAACTAATTGTGTGTGGTGTGTGTGTTATAAATATGATATTTTCAAGTGTTTCCATGTCGCCGTATTTGAACAAATCCACGTTTATTTTCAATAAAGAAAATGTCTAAACAGGTGAAACGTAAAATCACTGTAAACATCTCGTCAAAAGGGAAAATCTTACAAAAATCACGCCCAAGTGTATTTGAACGTTTAGGTACAAAAGCTAATACAGGTACGACAGCAACAACAACAACAACAACAATCACAACATCACCATCAACAAATTTAACAACATCACAACAACAACAACAGCAACAATCATCAAGTGAATTGTGTCATCATTGGTCGCAAAACGGTACCTGTCCCTACGGGAAGAACTGTAAATATTCATCAACACATACATTAACTAGTCCATCAAAACAAAGGGCAGCAAATAAGAATCAAAACCAAGAGATAATATCGAAACAACAACGCCGTCACCTTAAAGACGATGCCCACAAACGGCCAACCACCAATATTGTAGAAGCAGATTGGGATCGATGGGATCCTGATGAATTAGCCGATGCTGATCCGGATGATTTAGAGAAACGTCGTCAAGAATTACAAAGAGAACTTGAATTACAAATGAAAATGGAAAGTAAAGCTAGACGCAAAGAGAAGAAAACGAAAAAAGAGAGTAGTCCATCAACGGATAGTTCCACTAGTTCATCGGATTCAAGTTCGAGTAGTGATGAATCTAGTTCGAGTTCATCATCATCAACTGATACACGTCGTAAGAAATCGAAGAAAACGAAAATTAAACGTGATTCCTCAACCTCGTCAGAGGATCGTTCACGTAAACATCGATCAAAAGCTAATAAAAAGATTTCATCAAAGTCATCATCAGCAAAATTGGAGAAATCCAAGAAAACTTTACATAAAACACAATCAAAATCATTGGCGACAATTACCACGAATTCACCACGTGGACGAAAACAATCACAAACTCCACCGCCAAAAATTAAACCAACTGTTGTCCAAAAAACTGCATCAACAATTGAAAGGAAATCACCACGTCCAGTTAGTCGATCAAGTGATCGTAAACGACATACCCCTTCACCGAAGCCATTAAAAGAACGTGAAAAGGATAGGGAGCGTGAGAAAGATCGTGAAAAGGAACGTGAACGCGAGAAACAACGTGAAAAAATGAAAGAGAGAGAAAGGGAACGTGAAAAAACAAAAATCAAAGAACGTGAACGTGAGAAAGACAAAGAACTTAAAAAACGTGAGATACGTTCACCAAAACGTGAAATACGTAAAGAATCTAAGAAACGTGATACACCGGATTCATCACATTCAAGAGATCGAAAATCACCAAGTCGTTCAAGAACAAATACAAATCGTCGTGATCATAAAAGTCCACCATTAAAAGATGAACGTAATCGCGATAATAAAAAAGACGATAAAGACCGGTTACGTTTAAAAGAAACTGATAAGTCCTCATCATCGTCATCATCACGTAAAGACCGTCGAGATTCACGGGAACGTGATCGTGAACGTGAACGTCGTCTAGCACGAGAAGAACGTGAAGCGGCACGTGAAAAAGAACGAGAAGAAGCTTTGGCTCGTTGTCAGGAACGACAACGGGAACGGGAACGTTTAAAAGAACTGGCTAAAAAGGAAGAGGAAAGGAATCGTGCACGAAGACGTGGTGAAGATCGTGGTTTAGATAAACCGACTAGTGATCGTGTTGAACGTTTACTACCATTACCAGAAGATCGATTACCACCAAGTCGAAAAGGACATTCTATTGAACGAGAACAACGTGTTTTAACAGCGAATGAACGTCGAGATCAACGAGGGGAACGACGTGAACAACGGACACCACCGGATCGTAGAAAATCCGCAGAGAAACGTGATGTTAATGAGAAAGAACGTAATTATGAAAGAAACTATGAACGTGGTGGCACCGAAAGAAATTATGATCGTGACCGTGATCATGATCGGGATATTGATCGAGAATATCCATCAACGATTCGAGTGCGAGATTCAGATCGTAGAGGGGACGACAAAAACTATGATAGTCCTTATGATAGACATGAAGATCGACGATATTTAGATACAGAATATAATGAAAATTCACGTGAAGATTGTTTAGATAATCGTGAGTATCCTGATGAAAGACGATTGAGACGTGATGTTTGGGAGGATAGAGAAGTCGATAGGTAATGAGATCGTCGTTTTTGACTTTTCTCTTTCTATAATATTCATTAATTAATTTTTTGTCTTACTTTAGTCGAGATATGGAGCATCGTCGATACACTCGTGAAGATTCTCGCCCGCCAGGTCCATTAAAAAATCGCGATTGGGATCCAGATTACAATGAACATGAATGGGATCGATCACGTCGTCCACCACAGAGAGAATGGAATAGTCGTGGTGGTGCTGGTGGTAGTGGCGGTGGTACTGGTGGTGGTGGTGGTGGTGGTGGTGGTGGAAATCCTGGTAATGATAATTGGGATAATATCGATCATAAACAACACTTACCGGAGGAAGACTGGCGTCATTATAACAGACAAATGGATAATAATTGGTCAAATAATGAGGATCGTAGAAGATGGCCACCAGATTGGCGTGAAAAATCACGTCCGAAAAGTTCAGCATCACATCATCGTGAAGGTTTGACATTTATTTAATTAAATCCCACATATATTTTTCTTACAAAAATCCTTTATTATTTTGTGTAGGTGATGATCAGCAAGCTGTCGAAAATCGACGTAAAGAACCACCAAAAGCTGATCATTCAGAGCCGAAAGTTGCAGAAGTTGATTTGAAAAAAGACACAAATACTAAACGTCCAGCTGAAGAGCCTTTAGAAAATCCACCTGAAACCAAGAAACCGTGTATTATTGAATCTGTCTTAGAAGATGATTTAAGTGAAATTAGTGATGATGCTGATGAAATTTTAAATCGTGATGAGGTCTTTTATTCTTAATTTTGTAGTGATATGATTTGATATTAATTGTTTTTGTTTTGTTTCATTATGTATAGGAGATAATCGATCAACAATCTGAACAGACTGCTGAAGATGCAACTGATTCAACAATAAAAGATCACCAGCAAGTATCAACAACGCCTCAAAAATCACAATCACCAAATCGTTCATCACCGAATCGTTTACCAGCAGCAACAACGACAACAGATAGTGCTACACCAACAACAACAACAACAATAACGACAACAACAACATCTTCCACAGCAACACCAACAGCTACAGCACCAGTTCCAGCAACAAAAGAAGAATCAATAGAAGATGATAATATGGATTTAGATTTTGAAGAAATTTCCGAAGATGAATTGGAAGAGGAATCCCGTTGTAAAGGTATTGGTGATGCATTAGGTGTTGATTGGGCAAGTTTAGTTGCTGAATCACGTCCAAGACAAAAACCAATGAATTCGGTAAAACGTCGTTGGGACAGTTGTAATGTTTTAGTAAATTTAGGTATATCAGTTGATATGGTTGGTGAAGATTTAGCTAAAGAAATATTCCGACAACATGCTATATTAGAACAGAATTATGAACAAAATCCTGATAATAATAATAGTAATCATCATGAACTTAGTAATGGTAAAATTGATGAAAATATTGAGAAGAATTTAGAAAATATTGAATTATCACATCGGATTGGTGCAATGCAAGTTGCTATCCGTGAAAAGAAAGCTATCCGGAAAGCATTATTCTCAAATGCTGGTCAGAATTGTCGTGCATTAAGTGCTCGAAGAGATCTAATGATGCGCAGACATTTATGTAATATGCCATTGAAGGATTGTTATAGTGAAGCACCGAAACGGTACGATCCGGAATTGACGAAATTTGCTGTTCAATTATTTGAACGTTGTTTGTAAGATGTTGCTCTAACCCTTTGCACCCGCACAGCGTCTTTCAGGTGACATCCTCGTCGGTCGCTCTGAAGGACAGACTAGGACCACTAAGATGGCATCTGAGACGTGCCCGTCGGGTGCAAAGGGCTAAATAAATAAATTCTAGATTTGAAAGAAACATTTATGTAAATAAGATCTTTATAAAATGATTTATTCGTTTGGAATGTTCGTATTTTTTTCGAAAATACGAAAACAAGTAGAGGGCACATGAGTATTTTTGTAACTGTATGCATTTCATGTTATGTTGATGTTTAAAAATAGCAAACTTGTAGGTATTTTTATCGTTACAGGAAAAATTGTAATTTTTTGGTTCCTGTCATAATGTCTAATACCATATTGTAAAACAGATAAAATACAATGTTCCGCCAATTTTTCTATTCTAATTAATTACTAATTTCAGTTAACATACGAGGTCAGTCTTGGCTGGTGTGTTGACGAGTCTTTTAATAAAAACATTTCCCAAGTTTTACGCACACTTCCCAATCCGTTTATTAAAACGAACGTACTGCGGCTTTATATATAAATCGATCGGTTTGAACATCCCAATAAACAATTTTATATAACTAGCGCCGAGTGAGATCTATCGATAATTATTTTTGCGAAAACTCTAAAGAAAAGAAAAAAATGTTAAAACCAATCCGTAATGTTGAATTAGTCGATACAACAGTTCGACAGTATTTGTCTAGAAACCAGTTATTGGCGACAAATTCTGATTGTTGTTGTTGGGAAATCCGTAAATCATCACTTGGTGGTTTTGGTGTATTTGCCAAAAGATCAATACAAGTTGGTGAACTAGTTTTTCAAGATCGTGCAGTCATTTTGGGTCCTCGGGCATCTCTAAATTGTCCATCAGTTTGTGCTAATTGTTACGAACCGAATCATTTGCAAGCATGTGAAAATTGTGGTGTTCTTGTGTGTTCAGATACCTGTCAGAATTCAGATTCGCATTCAAAAGAATGCCGGTTGATTAATGTCTGGCAAAATAACAACAATAATGAAACTGATAATACTAAATCGATACAATTATTGAAAGTCTTAGCGCCGATACGTTCATTATTATTGAGTCATGAAGATAAGGAAGTGGTTTTGTGTTTAAAGGCACATCGGTCAGATCAGCATGGTTTCGAAGTGGATTTAATGAGAAATGAGTTACATTTCAATTTATCACAATTCGATGAGGAATTTATGCGTTTGGTTTGTTCGATTCTGGATTCAAATGCTTTTGAAGTTGTCCTTGGTAATGAACAAGCACAGTCTAGTGTACGTGGACTATACCCATTAGCTAGTTTAGTAAATCATAGTTGTACACCAAATACATTTCATATATTCGATGATAAGCAAAATATGATTGTGCGTGCTGCAACTTTTATCGAAAAAGATGCAGAAATCTTCCATTCATATACACGATTGATATGGGGCACAACAACACGCCGTTACCATTTATTAAGAACCAAACATTTTCTATGTAAATGTACACGTTGTATGGACCCAACAGAATTTGGTACATACATGTCAGCGATCGTATGTAAATCATGTACTAATGGGTATGTTGTACCATTATTAGAAAATCAAAATAAATGGCAGTGTGAATTATGTAAACACAACTATGCACGTCAACAAATTGGTTCAATAACATCTTTATTGGGTTCAACATTAACGAGTTTCGATGAAAATGATTATTTCGATATGATTAGATTTTTGACAAACAAATTACCAACACTTGTTGCCAAAAATCATGAAACAATAATTGAATTAAAATATCGTATTATCTGGATTTTCGGGTATTCACCGGGATTATCTTTAACTGGTTAGTAGAGGCTTTTCTATACACATATCCCTCTCGGTATTTTCGTCAAAAAATAAAAAAAATTGAAGAAATCCCGTGTAAATACGTACAGTAGAACTCGGTTATAACGACATTGAAAAGTGTGTTGTTATATCCGAGTTTAGATTGTTTTAGATCCCTGCCACACGAGCAGAATACAATTCAATTTAACCAAGTTCGCAATTACATTGGTTCTCAATTTGCCGTGTGACAGCACACAATAGTCAATTAATGAGCGGCGAAATTTTTTTAGTAAATTGGCTGTTCAGAACTCTATTTAGCTAAATTGTGTCAACTACGCCTGCGCGGCATCTAAAAGCATGGCTGCCATCAGCTATTTGTCCAAGAAACACACACAACATACACATGACAATCTACGCCTTGCGCGTGCGTTAATTGTAATTGTGAAACGCCTGTGTGACAGGGTAGAGTTCACCAATATTTCAATTTGTCTTGACCTTGTCGCTAAATTGAATTGTATTCTGCTCGTGTGACTGGGATCTTAATTTTGTTTGGATAAATTCCCTAACTTTTACTGTCTCTCCTTTTCCAAAAATAAAGAGGATACTATCCGGTTTTTTTTTGAAAATTTTGTAATCTTTTTTTAGAATTATCAGAAGATTTATTGATAACCAAGGAGAAATATTGCCGTGACCTGTTAAATTTACTAAAATACCTTCAATTAGGACAATGTAAAATGAAAGGTTTATTACTGTATGAATTATATTGTGTATTGAAAGAGGAAATTCGGCGAGATTCTAAATTAGAACAGGTAATTGTTGATAACACCAACTATTACTACTACTACTGCTAATATTAATAATAATAATAATAATAATATTATCAGGGCCGGGCCCATGCGTGAGGCGCCGAATTGAAATCGGCGCCAAAATGAGACATGCTAAAGATACAGAACTTTAGAAGGCGTTGTTTTTGAGACATGCTAAAGATATAAAGTTTTAAAAGGCGCCGTTTTTGAGACTTGCCTTAGGCCCCACAATTGATCGGTCCGGCCCTGAATATTAATAATAATCAAAGATCTTTTTTAGTTTGCATTGAAAAAACATAAATGAATCATCATCTACTTGTATGATTCATTTCTGTTTTTTTCATTTTCGCTTTATGAAGACTAATTATTATTGATAATAAATTGGTTTGATTTGTTCGCAGTCTGTTCGTACAGAATTAGAAACTTTATTACAGGAGAGTGCAGACATTTTGATGTATGATGTTACAGCACCACAGGAGATCAAGAGGCAGCCGGTTTGGAAAAATTTGTGTATTTAAAAACCAATAGATTTGAATGTGTTTACATTCAAGTTTTTTATTTTTAATATATTTTTTCTCGTATTTTCGAATTTGTACAGAAAAATCTGTGCTGTGTATATAAATTTTCAAATAAAATGTGTTTTTTTCTGCCACGCGAGTCTCTTTTTTTAGACGAACCAAAATACTATTTTCGCATACCGATCATGTAATCATTATATAATACAAATGCATTTCAGATTGCTATTATGACGTTCTGGTCACCAGTCTAGTTATAAAAATATCAAATTTATTATTAGCGTTTTGACAAAGTGATTGGGTTGCATTAGGTACCTGAAGGTGAAGCTAAAATTAATTAAACGACCTTATACTTATTGAAACAATTAAACGAATTTCGAAAAATTAACCGTGAATCTATACATTGCTTCAACTTTTGAGAATATAATATAATGAATATTCGAGGGGTGTGAATTATATTTAAAGGGAATTTGTTTCCGCCCGTGAATTCCTATAGATTCTGTCAGCATGGGGTTGAAAAACAACAAGAATATATCTCTCTGATCTAACATGTAAGATTAATTATATTAAAGGCCGAAAAAAGAACAAACCGAAACGATGAATTATTATTATTATTATTTATTTATAGTATATTCTTATTCTAAATTACATTATTTACTTTTCAATACTATCCGTTTTTTTTGTCCTTTAATTTTAAACTTTAAAACAAAACCAAACTAGAAAAAAAAAGATAAATAGTAGTAAGAGGGAT
>JAZBHA010000431.1:33425-61951 GCA_037464855.1 Iselma pallidipennis | reverse complement strand
AAAAATAGATAACAATATTAAAAATTTCAGAGTATACAGCATGTGATCTTGTAACTGATAACGAGGATGATGATGAAATAGAAATAAAGAACGAGGATTTTGATGATGAAACGGATGTGAAAATAGAGATTGTCGAACATCCAGTAAAAATTGGTAAGTCTTTAATTAATATCCTCTCAAACATTTTTATTATTAATCACTGGCGGATTTACTCACAGGCGGTGGAGGCGGCCGCCTCGGACCCCCTAAATGACAATAAAAAATCATATTTCACGTATTGTCCAAATCTCTTTTATCTTTTTATTTTTTTTTTTAATCTAATGACAATCTTTTTATTCCACAAATAATTTTTGCTATCAGCTTTGTTTGTGAGGGGCCCCCGTATGACAACAGACATTGGCATTTCGTATACTGTTC
Organism: Iselma pallidipennis; assembly: GCA_037464855.1. Lineage (NCBI taxonomy): Eukaryota > Metazoa > Arthropoda > Insecta > Coleoptera > Meloidae > Iselma > Iselma pallidipennis. The sequence continues at coordinate 61,534 of JAZBHA010000431.1, read as the reverse complement.
CAGACCTTCTTAAAAAAGTAAACAATTAAAAAATCGAAGAATCAACTTTTGTGTTCTTAACTCTTTTAATAGAGCCCCAAAAATCTGTAACGCCTCGGCCACTTGAAGGCTAAATCCGCCACTGTAATTAATATACAGACATATAGAATCTTAACGGTGTAATTGTTAATTATTAATTACTATTAAGCGATTTTTTATTAAATCGAAGCCATTCACCATTGAGAAAATCCGAAAAAGATTGTTGGCCTAGACCGGGAGTTGAGCCCGGGACCTCTCAATCTTGGAGGGAGTGCTATGGTTCAATTGCCGGTGGAGGCCAGCAAACTTTTTCGGATCTTCTCAATGGTGAATGGCTTCGATTTAATAAAAAAATCGATCAATAATTGATGATTTATATTTGTGATAAATTTATTATAAAATATTTTAGAAAATGATGAAACCGAAGAGTGCAACACTCAAACATCCCTAAATCCCAATCAGCAAACTGATCTTGAAAAAAGAAACAATAATAAAGACGAAATCAATTCATATAAATGTAAAACATGTGGTAAGTGTTTTGCTTTGAAACGATCTTTGGATAGACATTCAAAATTACATGATAATCCAATTACATGTAATATTTGTAATAAACAATTTTCGGAAAACTATCGTTTAAAAGTACATTTAAATACACATACCGGTGAAAGACCGTTTAAATGTAAGTTTTGTGATGGAAGTTTTAAAAGTGGAGCGAGTTTACGTTGTCATTTATCAGTTCATAATAAAGATGAACACTTTATTTGTAATATTTGTAATAAGAGTTTTACAAATAAGAACAATTTAAGGAATCATTCAGTATTGCATCGTGATAATCAACCGTTTGAATGTAACGTTTGTTTAAAGAAATTCGCATTAAAAGGTCTTTTAAATGCACATTTCAAAAGAGTTCATGGTGAGAAACGGTTTAAATGTAATATTTGTGATGAAAAATTTAGATTAGCACGTGAATTAAAAAAGCATCAATTAATTCATAGTGAAAATTCGTTAGCTTGTAATGTTTGTGATAAACGATTCTCGGCACGTTCTTATTTACGATTTCATTTAATGTTACATACTGGTAATCTGCCATTTAAATGTGAAATTTGTGAGAAAGGTTTTGGAAAACTATCACATTTACGTATCCATTTAAGAGTTCATACTGGAGAAAAACCTCATGAATGTGAGATTTGCAATAAGCGATTTCAAATAGCAAGTGGATTACAAAAACATTTATCAAGAAGACATAAAGATGATAAACCGTTTATCTGTCATATTTGTGATAAAAGATTTGCATTAAAAGGTGACTTAAGCAGACATATTATAAGCACAATTCATAAAACGGAGAAACCGTTTACTTGTAACATTTGTAATGAGAGTTTTACATATCGAGGTATTTATAAGAATCATCTGAAAAGTCATAATAAATAAATATTAACATGCCGTGATTTCGGATTATTTTATATTCTTTTTTTTTAATCTTAAGTTTAGTTTAAGTAATATTTTGTGTTCTAATTCCTTAAGCTGCATTAGGATTGGTTGTTTGGCACAGTAGCCAACACAGTCAAATCGAAACTGACTTGGCACTTATGGTACTTATGAACGAAAAACATACCATATTCCCGCTTTTTTGTACTAGCCCCTAAAAACACAATAGCCGAACGGTCTGGTGTGCACGGGACCAGCAAGTTCCTCTAGAGTCGCAATACCGAACGCAGCTTATAGGATTAACTTTAGTTCATCTAATTTTTATATTTCCGTATTGTAATCAAATATCTAAAAGTTAATAAATATATTATTTTATTGTATACCTTGTAGTTTCAATCTTTCTCATATTGTTTTGTGCCTATATTGTCAGAGTTGGCTCTAGGTAGATCAGCGCCCCATTTAGACACCTTTGTCACGGAGACTACCTCAAGGGTGCCCCCATGAAGCCGAATTAATCATTTTTAGACGGGTACCTGAAGTTTGCCGTGTCCTTGAGATCCATAACGCGCCACTACTATTAACCAATCGTCATCGAGTTTCTTTACGCGTTGAAAACAATTGGTCCATCAAGCTCCAATGAATGAATCTATAGAGCAAACTCCTCCCTAATCAAACGACCAATAATTGCGCCCCATTTGGGCATAACTGACAAATGATTGGTTATGCAATATAACCAATCAGATTGGCGTAATAGATCAAACGACCAAAAATAGAGTCAACATTTATTGAAAAAAAAAACCTTTTTCTTACATATTTATATAAAAATTACAGTATCACACATAATGTTTGATAAATAATAATAATAATAATAATAAAAAGAAATTACCAAAACTTATCTTCATGTGACTGTGACTCTAAAATAATTCAGTCTTCAACCATTTTTCTATAATAATTAATTATTAACCAATGAAATCAAAGAATTGCCACAATATTATTAAAGCTTAATTAATTGAGTTTGGAACGTCGTTGTGCCGCCACTGGTGGCTGTTGTTGTTGATGTTGTTGTGGTGATTGAGATAATGGAGCCGGTGGTGCAGGTGGTGGTGGCGGAGGTGGCGGTAAATGCTGCAATGTCCGTACTTTAATAGTTGGTTTCTTCTTATCATTCGTATGATAAAACTGTGTATTCTTATAACTGGAACAATTCGAATCAGCTATACTACGACCATCGCCTTCATCTCTACGTAATAGTAAATCAGTAAATGCTTCACCACTATTATTATTATTACTATTATTATTATTAGTAGCAAGTCTTAATACTCGTTTATTCTTAATAACTTCACGTTCTAAAATATCCGCTGTTGTTAAATCTGAACTGTGGATTGTTTGTAAATTGGAAGTTTCACCACTCAACCATGGTTTATGGTTGAATTTCTTTAAATCCTTCTCTTTTATATCAACAACAACATCATCATCATCATTATTAATATCATGATTTTCATCCAAAATAGTTAAACTTATCTTATCTAAAACTGAACCATCAGTTGTTGGGGTTGTTGTTGTTGCCGCTGTTGCTACCGTTCCGGTTGTTATCACTGATTGATGGTTTAACAATAATTTCGACAATGATGGTGCTAAACCTAAACCAATACTTCGTTCATGATAAACCTCCGAAATTGTTGGTGTTAATTCACGGTTTATATGGCGTAATTGGGTCGCCAGAATGGTATCATGTAAACTACCAGTCGTAGTAGCAGTAGAAGCACCGGTACTACCATCAATTTTACTCAATTCCTGATTATAATCGTCTTTTTTATCAGTTTTTGTAATTACTGGTGGTTTTTGTGTTGTTATTGTTGTTGTCGATGTTGTTGGTGTTGTTGTTGTTGTTGACGATGTTGTTTCTAAATCACTTGGTGAAAAATACAATAAACGTTCATTTGTCGGTAATGTTTCTTCACTCGGTAATGTGATCGGTTTACGTGTTGTTTGTTGTTGTTGTTGTGATGTTGTTAATTCAGTTCGAACACTCAATCGATCCAATGTTGACATTAAATTACGATTTCTCTTGTAACCCAACCGTTTCGTTGTTATTGTTGTTGTCGATGGTGTTGTTATTGTTGTATTAAACAACTTGGCTTCCATTTTTTCTAATTCACTATCAGAACTTGTATTATCAAACATAACATTTGGTAAATTATTATATAAATTTAAATCAATTATTGGTTTTGTTCGTGGTGTTGTTGTTGTTGTTGATGGTTGTTGTATTTGTCGTCGTAAAACCGTAGCATGCCCATTATCCCAATCAGTGATTGAACTTGCCGAACTCGAACTATCTGGTCTAATCAAATTATTATTACCATTATTATTATTATTATTATTATTGGTGTTATCATTTTGTGTTGTATATAAATTTCGTATTCTAGTTTGATGGGCTAATGATAAGGCAATTGTTTGATTCTCGGTTTGTAGTACAACTGGTGGACTTGGTGTAAATGCTGATTCGGTTTTTTGTGTTGTTTTCATTGTTGTTGTTGTTGTTGTTGTATCTGTAGGATTTGCTGTATGACCATCTGGTTCACCACGACGACGGACATAACTGGTAAAAGCACCACCGAGACGTTTAGTTGGTAATATTCGTAATGTTGTTGCTGTTGTTTGTGAAAATTTCGATTTATTTTGTAATGTTGCCGCTCCTGTTGTTGATATTGTTGTTGTTGATTTTGGCGTTGGGCATACATTTAGCTCGTTATCAGAATGCGAGAAATCATTATCAACAGATGCTAAAGATTCCAAACTACTGGATGAATCGATTGTTAGACTTTTTGGTGCTTCTTGAGTATCTGAAATTTTTGGAAAATCATCGATAAAAACACAAAAAACCCTAAAAACTGACAAGTTACCAAATAATGCTAGAAGAGCCTGTAACGTAAATTGTATATTTCGACGATTCGCTTGTTTACCAGTCCTCAGTGTAACTTGATCTTGTCCAACATCAATTAAATCAAAACCTAATGATGCTAGTAACTCATGACAACCAGGTATACGCCATAAACGTACATTTAGTGTAACTTCAGCAATATCTTGTTGGTCGGGATTTTTCGTTGAAAACTGGGCTAATGCTGATTGGATAACACTGATTATATCATCGGCCACTTCAGAATTTATGGTTAATTTTGATAAGGCATGCAATGATGTACCGGATAGACCTAGAAACAGAAGTGCCAAAAAACCTGTAACTCAGTAACGCACGAAAAAATCAAAACGTTTTGTAATGCTCCACTCCATACAAGGATACCATTCAAGACTCTGAATATAGCACAGACCCAAAGCGTACTGGAGCATTCCGGTTCTGGTACTTCCCTTTGTATAGCAGTTATACAGCCAATGAAACCTTAAGGGTTAGGTACGCTTTCTTTTTTCTGGAAAGCCAGAGCCATCAAAAGGATATTCGATTACGTGGGCAAGTGAGGGACTCTTAGCCACGAAAGCCCTTTCCCGAGTTGACCTGACCTGTTTAGAGCTTACACAGAAAAGTACCAAAACTTGTAAAGCCAACCTTAAGATCAGATTACACTACGCCATCCTGTAATAGCTTTCTCTTTCAAAGTCTCACCTAAAAGGGCTTGAAGACTTGCTGAACATTGGGTTAGCCGTTCATCAGGATCGGACTGTGGGAAAAAGACACTGCTCGGTATACCATTTGAGGCTGGTTCAAAACGAAATCCAACAGACATTAGAAGTTCACGCCAACCATTAATAGAACCCACCTATAGCAGCAGAAAAAATAAGTCAAGAAAAATCAAAAAAACTCCTATCCTGTCTTGCAGTATCTCATACTTTATTCTCAATGGATTTCTGTGTCGTATACATTGCATTCTTCTGTCCTCTATGGATTCTTTGTAAACTCTTCTCAACTAGATGTAATGTCACCCTTAATGCATCACGACACTTATCAGGCATTTGTAATAGTTCACATAATGCCTGACCAATCATTGCTACTTTATTCGATAAACGAACATTAACACCAATTAGTAGGAAACCAGCCCAATTGGCGGGATGGGCAAAATGTTTCGTATGTTGGACGGTTTGCATTGCCTCAGCTAGAGCCCTAAACAAGAAACAAAAACGATTATAACGCATGGTTACACTTTTTTTGACTGGAAGTGATTGTAACGCATCGTTACACTTTTTTGACTGGAAGTGATTATAACGCAGGGTTACAATTTTTTGACTGCAAGAGTTTATAAAGCATGGTTACACTTTTTGAAGGCAAGTGATTGTAACGCATCGTTACACTTTTTTTGACTGAAAATGTTTATGGCGGGTGATTATAGGAATACATACTTTGCAGCTCGTGTCCCTTGTAACATAGCTGAATAGAATGCCCTTAATAGGATTTTCGATGCAGTTTCCGGGACTGGCCATAATGACACTAATACAGCTTGTGCACCGGCTGCTAGAAATGCACGTACTAATGCAATTAAACCATCTGCTGTTGCCCAATTTTGTTGTTGTTGTTGCTGGTCACGTGTATGACACGAACTGATGACAACCAACTTTGCTGTTAATTTCAATGATAAGATATCAGCTGCACTTAATAAAAATTCAGATAATGGTGGTAATTCTGCTGATGATGATGTTGTTGTTGTTGTTAAATTTGTTGTTACATTATTATCATTTGTATCATCATCCTGTTCAGTTTGTTCGGTTAAATACAATCGTTTCGGTTGATTTGTTGTTGGCGGTGTTGTTCCTGTTGTTGTTTGATCAAATAAATCATTACAATTATTACCAGGACTCAATATAATCGATGATAATTTCCATGAAATATGCGTTGAAAAATGTATACATTCAGCATCTTGTATTTGTTGCAGGATTTGTTCTTTGGTTGCTTGTTTACCAATGAACACTTGTGATTGTAGCAATTCAGCTACCATAATTGCTTCATTCTCCGATTGTTGCATATTATACCAACCCCATTGGTCGCTGATATTTTTCGGCAATTTCGGATTACCGATTATTAAACTACGTACATTACTTTGTTGTTCGGTTTGTTGTTGTTGTTGTTGCTGTTGCTGGTGTTGTTTGTTTTTTAAACGATGATTGTTACGTAAAGTCGATAAGTTCGGGACAATCAATAACGAGAAACGTTCACATAAATATTCCGAATTATCATTTGATGATCGTAATAACGAAAACGGTACTAAATATAGATCACCTTCCAGGACTAAAATCAATTCACGTCGATTCGTTGTTGTGTTGTTGTTATCTTTTGTTGTTGTTGTTGTTGTTGTTGTTGTTGTTTTGTTGGGTAAATAATCTTCAAATGGTTGTATTAATAACGAGTATAATGCATGTAAACATGATGGTCCTTTCCATGTTTGTCTAATTGGTGTTGTTGTTGTTGTTGTTGATGTTGGCGGTATTCTTGGTGTTGTTGTTGTTGATCGTGTCGAACCTTGTAATGATGCCACACTACCACTAACACTACCCAACGAAAACAACGAACTCAATGAATAATTACTGGAATTCATTAAATGTTGTCGATTGATCATCCGTAAGAATCCAGTACGTTCGGATAATTGATCATCATATTGATCTTCATTGATTGTTGTTGTTGGTGGTGTTGTTGTTGTTGATGGTGACAATTCAAAACCTAAACTATCACGTGCCGACATGATCAACTTCTCTAATATACCAGTACCTGAGGAAAAATATAGAAAATTTTGAAAAAACCAAATCGATAAAGGTGCGCTTACACGAAATAGTAACTATAGTCGTTGCCATTTGTGCATATAGACAACTCTAAACGCTCATTTTTCTCTCGTGTACTCCAAAGCCTTCGATTAGTGTTTTTAGAGTGAAAGGTGTTAACTCAATTGCATTCGGTGAGTACACTCCTACGTCACGTGGTCTCGCTGCACCTGAAGCACCGCCCCAACACCGAACAACCGTTCCGAACCCAGCATTGAGAGTTTATATTGCCGCTCATTGGTCACGTGACTCTAAACTTAAACGGCAACGACTATAGTAGATCGTTGCTTGTACAAGTTACTAGTTCGTGTAAACCGACCATTATAAGAATAAAACTCAATAGTTACCGCTTGGTACTGGATCATTCCTATCATTTTTATCACTACTATCATCATCATCATCATCATCGTCATTATCATGATCATTTAATGATTTCTGATGGAATTTGACGACACCTTTCGTTGGTAATATCAACCATGAGTATAAATAACCAGCGGCTAAACTGTAATACAGAACAGTTGCACGTTGTCGATTAACAATATCACGGATCTGTTCTAATGTATTTGTATTGAAGTCATCTAAACGTTGTTGTTGTTGTTGATGATGATGGTGTTGTTGTTGTTGTTGATATTGTTGTTTATTCCTTTGATTCTTGTAGCTATAATTATGATTATTACTCGTATTTAAACCTTGTCGTTCTAGTAATAAATCGATAAATTGTCGATTCCTGCTACGTTCAGCGATCACTAAAGCATCTTCATAGCGACTTAAGTCAATTAGGACTCTTTGCAGAATTTGATAACTGGTTGATTGTAATTCATATAATGATAATTTATAATCAATCATTATTGAATTATTATTATTATTATTATTATTATTATTATTATTATTATTATTATTATTATTGTTATAGCGTTGTTCTCGTCTTATTGTTTCTAATAAATGCGTGGTAATCTCTAATTGTTTCTGTGCATTATCTAAATCACCATTTATCCATAAAATTATCCCTAAACGATTACGTATCTTGGCTTCTTCATCACGTTTATTTAATATTTCACTAATCAATAGACCTTGTTTCAAATATTGTATCGCCTGTTGATGATTATTTAATAATTGATGGATACGTCCCAATGAACTGTATGCTATTGTTTTAGCTAATTGATCATTTATTGTTGTTGCTATTGTTAAATGTTGTTCTTGATAATGGATTGCTTGATCTAAATTACCTAAAGCCTCATGGACAGTACCTAAATTTGAAAAAATATCTATTTAGTTAATGATTATTCGATACGTTGAATATGTCTCAACGAGAAGTACACCTATGATAATGGGTCGATGGGTCCCTGTTACTTTGGAAGAACGTGTGACATCACTGTCTGCCTAGTCTTGGGGAGTATGGCATACCCAAGTGTTATGGTATTCACGTCTAGATGGCACTATCTGCTATCTTGCGGAGGGCCCATCCATAGTCTCAAAATGAGAAATCTGTTGACCCGTTATCGTAGTAGTCAGCATGACTGATTTGCAAAAGTCACCTTAGCCGAGTCCTACTGTATGGTTGTACTTTTCTTTGGGACACTTTCAATTCATTAGCAAAACCACCAACCTAAATTGCCACAAGCCCGACATTGCAACATTGCCATCCCTAATTGTTCCGCAATTTCTAAATCGTTCTGATGGTACCTTAAGGCTGTTGTATATTCACCCATTTGTTGATAAACTGTACCTAATCCAGACACAGATTCTGCTTCCATAATTCTATCATCTATCATCAAAAATACATTAATAACCCTTTCTTGTTGAGTGTTAGTATTTAAATAACTTACTTAAGTCTCTAGCAATATTCTTTTGATGTTCCAAACAGGATACAGCTTGTTCTAAATTACCTAATGTAGCATGTAATTGTCCCAATTCACCATATGCAGCTGCTTTAGCATCTAAACTACCTAATTCATGTGCAACGACTAAACGTTTCTCATAACAAACTAATGCTTGTTGTAAATTGCCAATCGATCGTTGTGCTTGTCCTAGACCACGATAAGCACGTTCTTGATCACGGATACTTTTCAATTTCAATCCAATCGTTAAATATTGTTCATGACATTTGATTGATTCTTCCGGATCACCGAGAGCATCATAACAATCACCTAAATTACCAAAAGCACGTCCTTTATCCAATTGTGATGTTTTCGTTGTATTCAAACGTTCCAAAGTTGCTAATTGTTGTTCGAAATAACCGATAGCATCTTCATAATGTGACATATTTAGTCTAGCAATACCGAGATTCCCGTAGGATTGTGCTTCAACACAACAATCTTGTAACTCTTGGGCACGTTCCAGTTGTTCTTGGTAACACTTAACAGCATGTGTGTAGTTACCTAGTGACATATGGACATTACCTAGATGACCATGTGCTTTACATTCCCCATTGATATCATTTAGTTCTTGACGTAATGTTAGCTCTTGAGTGTGATAACCTAATGCTTTATCGAAACGTTTCAATAAACGATGGGCTATACCTAGGGCACCACATGCTGATGCTTCCATATTACGATCACGATTATTCCGTGCTAATAATAATTGTTGTTGGTACATTTTGATGGATTCATCGATTTCACCCATTTTGATCAATACATCACCAATATTGCCTAATGCCCGAAATTTACCAGATAAATTATTCAACATATGTGTGATTGCTAGAAAGTATTTTTGACATTCCAATGATGTATCCAATTGACCTAATGCTAAATGGGCTAAACCTAAATTACAATAAGCCCGTCCCATATTCATTTTATCTTGTAAATCTTTGGCTAATGCTAAATCTTGGTCATAATAACGTACTGCTTCACGGTAATTACCAATACAGTAATGTGCATAACCTAAGAAATGACATGCTTTTGCTTCACCTTCAATATCGGATAGTTCTTGTGATAACATCAAATATTGTTCATAGTATGGTATAGCTTCACTGAATTCCGATCGAGAACTTAAACAATTGGCTAAATTCAGTAATGCACATGCTTCACCCATGCCATCTTTCAATTCCCGAGCGATACCTGTAAGTGTACAAAAAGTGTCACTACCTACCAGTCAAAAGTGTCACATTTAGATCTGACGCTATTTAAATGTCACACTTTTGGTTGACACTTACCCAAATGTGCTCTATAGTGTAACAGTGCCATATCGTGTGCACCTAATGCTTGATACGCCACCGCCAAATTCCCATGCGTACTAGCTTCACTGCTCCGATCATGTACTTCTTTACTAATAGTCAATTCTTGTTTATGGTACTTGATCGCCGATTCATAATACCCAGCTGCTGAATATGCATTACCAATATTACCATACGCTCGACCCATACCGGCTCGATCTTGTAGATTTCGGGCAATTGTCAGATGGGCTTGATGTAATTTCAATGCTGCATCATATTCACCCAATAATTGATAGACAATACCAAGATTGGAACAAGCCCGTCCTTCACCGATCTTATCACGTGTTGATAGTGCAACGTCCAATTGTCGTTCGTGCCATTGTTTCGCTTGCAAATAATCACCGGCACAACGTGCTGCATGCCCTAAACCGGCATATGCACGCGCCTCCACTGATTTATCACCAATTGCTTGTGCTATCCGTAAGACTTTCTCATGGTAGACGATTGCTTGTGTAAAATTCCGTTTATAATGATGACTTGATCCTAGATTACTATACGCTCGAGCCTCTTCAACTTGATTACCTAAACGTCTAGCTATTCTTAAGTGTTGGGTGTGACAATCAACGGCTGAATCAAAATCACCCATTGCTAAATAAACAGCACCAACATTACCAATCTCACGGGCTTCTTGTAAACGATCACCCATCTGTTTGACTAATTGGACACATTGTTTATGAGAAGCTAATGCGTTCGGGTAATCACCGATGGCAGTGTACACGTGACCTAAAGAGGTTAAAGCTGCAGCGGCGGCTTGTGTATCCTGCAACAAAATGATTTAGTATTTTGAACTAAAAAACCCAAGAAAGAGGAGCTACTTTGCATTTCATTGCTAATACGAGTTGGTACCGGTGTGCTGTCAATGCTTCTTTATATGAACCTTGACTGAAGTATGCTGAACCCAAATTGCCGTGTGCCCGGCATTCACCAGCTGTATCGCCCAAACTTTTGGCAATCGCTAGATCTTGTTGCATATAACTGATAGCTTTGTCCAATTGATTTAACGCCCAATGGGCTGAACTTAATGCACTAAATACAGAACCACGTAGTTTCAATGAGCATGAACCAATACGTAATGCTGATTCCAAGACAATAACAGCTGAATGATATAAACCATATGCTAACAGTTCTTGTCCCACAACTGATATCAAAACAAAAGGACTTTGGTCTAATTTCATGATTTCTAATTGTTGAAATGTTGGTTCTAAATTGTGTTTTAATGGTGATTTGATTGATGCTTCAATTAAACCGTTCAGTAATTGTTTTGATGTTGGATCCTGTGCTAAACCTGCACTGAATGCCGCCAATGCATCACCATGCCGTCCTAAACATTGTAATGCAACACCTTGTCGATAGTAGGCTTTTGGCCATGTTGGACACAGATCACGTGCCGTTATTGCATCTTGTAATGCTTGTGAGAATAGACCTTGTTTCACTTTAGCTGCTGAACGATTCGAGTATAAAATATGATTGGTTGGATCCAATTGTAAGGCATCAGTATATAGAGCAACAGCTGTTGAAAAATCACCATTCTGACAAGCGGCATTCGATTGGCGTACCTTTAAATTACAATAAAAACAAAAAAAAAACATGTGACTAACACAAACTTTTTTGATTCAGTATAGATTGCAAACCTTTTCAAGGAAAAGGGCACGATTGGCTGCCGGTAATTCTGATGTACCTTCCGGTTCAACCTGACAGTTATATGAAAAAGAAAGAGAAAAACAAAACTTGATTATTCATAATAAATGAACAGTTTATTGCCGATATAGGTAACTAATAATTATATCGAATAAAATTGAAGATATCTATGCTTGCATAATTAAGGAAATTGGAATTTTATTATTATAATTAGAGGAATTTTTGTGGAAAATTGCAAAGAAACTTGGAGATGTGAATGGCGAGATAACGTTGCAGCTTCGTACTTCTTCGCCTTATCGGGTCCCATATCATTCGAAGATGGTTATTATCATTATTATTGAAGGCTTTTCAAGGAAAATTAATGCTGGGTTACTGTCGTAACTTTGTATTGAAATCACCAAGAAAAATTAATTTTTCTTGAAAAATCTCCGTAAAACCACTTTATAATGTTGGAGAATAGTTAAAAAAATTGAAAATTTTCATATAAAATCATTGCTATTATTATTATTGGAGGATTTTCAAGGAAAATTGCAGAAAATTGGAGATTTCAATGCCAGGTTGCTGTCGTAACTTTGTATTGAAATCACCAAAAAATCAATTTTTCTTGAAAAACCTCCGTAAAACCACTTAAGAACGTTAGAAAATAGTTGAGAAAATTGAAAATTTTCATATTAGATCATTGTTATTATTATTATTGAAGGATTTTCAAAGAAAATTGCAGAAAATTTGGAGACTTTAATGCCGGATTACTGTCCTAACTTTGTATTGATGAAATCACCAAAAAAATAATAATTTTTCTTGAAAAATCTCCATAAAACCACCTTATAACGTTGGAAAATTGTTAGGGAAATTGAAAATTTTCATGTAAAGTTATTATTATTATTATTATTGAAGGATTTTCAAGCAAAATTGCAGAAAATTCAGAGACTTCAATGCCGGGTTGCTGTCCTAATAACTTTGTATTGAAATCACCAAAAAAATTAATTTTTCTTGAAAAATCTCCATAAAACCACCTTATAACGTTGGAAAATGGTTAGGGAAATTGAAAATTTTCATGTGAAGTTATTATTATTATTATTGAAGGATTTTTAAAGAAAATTGCAGAAAATTGGAGACTTCAATGCCGGGTTACTGCCCTAACTTTCTATTGAAATCACCAAAAAAAATAATTTTTCTTGAAAAATCTCCATAAAACTACTTTAGAACGTTGTAAAATAGTTGAGGAAATTGAAAATTTCATATTAGATCATTGTTATTATTATTATTGAAGGATTTTCGAGGGAAATTGCAGAAAATTTGGAGACTTTAATGCCGGGTTACTGTCCTAATTTTGCATTGAAATCACCAAAAAAAAATTAATTTTTCTTGAAAAATCTCCCGAAAACCACTTTATAATGTTGGAAAATAGTTAGAAAAATCGAAAATTTTCATATAAGATCATTGTTATGATTATTATTGAAGGATTTTCAAGGAAAATTGCAGAAAATTGGAGACTTTAATGCCGGGTTACTGTCCTAACTTTGTATTGAAATCACTCAAAAAAATCAATTTTTCTTGAAAAATCCCCGTAAAACAACTTAAGAACGTTGAAAAATAGTTGAGAAAATTGAAAATTTTCATATTAGATCATTGTTATTATTATTATTGGAGGATTTTCAAAGAAAATTGCAGAAAATTGGAGACTTTAATGCCGGGTTACTGTCGTAACTTTGTATTGAAATCACGCAAAAAGAAAGTCCAAGTTTTCTTGTAAAATCTCCCTAAAACGACTTTGTATCACTGGAAAATAGGGAAACTTAAACTTTTCATGTAAGGTTATCACTATTACTATTATTATTGATGAATTTTCAAGAAAAATTGCAGAAAATCTGGTGATTTCAATGCTAAATTACTGTCCTAACTTGGTATTGAAATCACCCAAAAAAATAATAATAATAAATAATGCTTTTTTGTAAACAAACCTCCGTAAAATCTCTGTGTGACATTCTGATTTTGTTCTAATTTGATAAACATGTTTCCAAAAGGACCAAAATCATTATAAACACATAGGACACGAACAAACACAAAAATTTAAATACACACTTGGTGCACTTTAAATAATTCCCATTAAAAATAGCACTTCAGTAATTTATTTAATTAATATTTATTTATCATCATATTTACTGTACCGGAAATGATTATAACTATTTCTGGTGTTAATTTAATTAATTTTATTTATTTATTTATATTTATGTTTTGTTTTTGGCCGAAATAACAAATTTATAAATTATTTAAAAAAAAAACATAGAGACGTTGAAGGTAACAAGTAATATCTAACAGTTATTTACCCGCATTCCAATCGACGCCATATTGAAGGAATGCAGGTATATTTATAAGAAGAGCAGCAAAATATGAGAGTACCGGACTGGGGAGGAGGTTGTTGAAAAACCGCAAGGTCAGGGACGGACTTCAAACAACAACATACAAGTCGGATAGCATTTTTTTTGGCAAAATTAGATCATTAATCGTTTAAAAATTGTCGTATAATTTGTCAATTTTTTTTTCGAAAGTGAAATGGGAGAATTGCTTTTGGTTCGGTGCTCGGTCCTCAAAACGGTCCAGCATTGTTTCGAACAGTGGCGCCGGAGACCCTGGCCAAAATAAACTTTGAGATTGAGGCCTTTGATCATCATACAGTGCGATCTATAAAATTTATGGTCAAGTTAGCGTTGACTTTGAAGACGGTAAGAAACGTATGTCTACACTTAATTGTTTATAACATCTGTACAGATGGCGTTACTGCAGTATGCAGATGAACTATCACGCAAGCAAGGACATACGTTTGCCATAGCACACTTTGAACATTAATTTTATAGATCCCACTGTATAAGCGACAAACAAACAAAAGAAAAGTGAAATTCTACATTTTTGGATTCTCTAGGACCTTGGACATTTGAAATTTGTGCCGCTAGATCTGAAACGTTTCGGTAAAGTCAATAAACACTCATCGGAACCGACGAGACTATGGTTGATTTTCAAACATCGTAAATTGATCAGTTGTCTCACTTAAGTATTGCTTAATTAGTAGGAATTATAATTGATAAATATGCAATGATAACGATTTTTTGAATGTTCAGTGCACGCCACTGTGTTGGTTCGTGTAATTTAAAAAGCGCGCCCTTCTAGGGTGACAACTATAGAAATCTAGGGACTTTTCATTTTAATCTAGGGATTTTCTAAAAACCAAGAAACAATATAAATTTAAATACAATACACAACTTATCAATCATTTTATTGATAAAAATTGATGTTTTACTCAATTATTGTTACAAATTAGCAATTTTTCGTGTTCGGATTACGTCCTATTTATAGCCGAATTTGTTTACCGGACACGTCACAACTGTCATATGTCAGAGAAATGTCAAAATAATCCCATTGGAATTCCTTATCAATTAAATTATATTTATGTTTGTTATCAATCGACGTGTACCGAAAAATATTTGTATGACGTGGTGATCCATTCATTCACTAGTGTTTTTTGTTGCAATTGCAAGAATATTTGTGTCTGTAATTTTGTTGTTTTAACGAAAAATGACGAAAGAACAACTACGTGCATTAATATTGGTCGGTGGTTATGGTACCCGTTTACGACCATTAACATTAAGTCGTCCAAAACCATTGGTAGAATTCGCCAATAAACCCATATTATTACATCAAATCGAAGCATTGGTTGAAGCTGGTGTCACTGAAGTCATATTGGCTGTATCATATCGTGCCGAACAAATGGAAAAAGAATTAACAGATGAAGCTATAAAATTGGGTGTTAATTTGATATTTTCCCATGAAATCGAACCATTAGGTACGGCCGGTCCGATAGCATTAGCTAAACAATATTTACAGAACAGTACAAAACCGTTTTTTGTATTAAATTCCGATATAATATGTGATTTTCCATTCAAAGAATTAGTCAAATTCCATCAGAATCATGGTCAAGAGGGTACGATTGTTGTGACGAAAGTTGAAGAACCATCCAAATATGGTGTAGTGGTTTATGATCAAAACTATTGTATCCAGGATTTTATCGAGAAACCACAAGAATTTATATCGAATAAAATCAATGCTGGACTATATATTTTCAATCCAAGTATTGTGAATCGTATTGAATTACGTCCAACATCAATCGAAAAAGAAATCTTTCCATATATGGCGAAAGACCAGCAATTGTACGCGTACGAATTGCAAGGTTTCTGGATGGATGTTGGTCAACCGAAAGATTTCCTAACTGGCATGTGTTTATATTTGAAAAATCAACGTACCAAGAATCCCGATCAATTATATAAAGGTCCCGGTTGTGTTGGCAATGTATTGGTGGATCCAACCGCCAAAATTGGACCAAATTGTCAGATCGGTCCTAATGTTACTATTGGTCCGGGTGTTATTATTGATGATGGTGTTTGTATAAAACGTTCAACGATATTACGTGATGCTGTTATACGTTCGAATTCATGGTTGGATAGTTGTATAGTTGGTTGGCGGTGTAATGTTGGTCGATGGGTACGTATGGAAGGGACAACGGTATTAGGTGAAGATGTAATTGTTAAAGATGAAACGTATATTAATGGTGGTCAGGTATTACCGCATAAGAATATTGCGGTCTCGGTACCTGAACCGCAGATCATCATGTAATAATTCCACATAAAACTTTATAACTCTTCTTTGTAAATATTATTTTCTAATAAAAAATAATTTTAATGCTACTATCATTATTATTATTATTTACACGTATCACAGCATACAGAATTATTTCTCTAAAGATGGGGCGATATTTCTTCCTAAGACGTTAGCGTTATATTTTAATTTCTCAACATTGCTGGCTGTTTCTAATGATTCGTCGCTAATCAGTCGGTCACTTCTTGACTCTTTAATGGAATCTACAAGAAAATATAATGTTTTTTAACAACAAATTAATAATAATAATAATAATAAATTACTATTATAAGGTGTATATTTATCTGATATCAAGTTTTCTAAATTATAACCTATAACACCGATAACAGCAGCAAACGGTAATGTAATATACGGGGCATATGAACGTAATGCACGAAATACTACAGGCCACATTTTTGTACAAAATTTCTACGTTTAATTTAATTAAATTGAATTAATTAATTAATTATTGAAGAAAATTGAGCAACAAACAGGTCTTCTCAGTAGTTCAAATATTTGTGGTGTAAATAACCTACTCGGACCGTTTCCGTCAGAACTACTTATACTTGGCTTAGTTCGTAGTAGTGCGCCAAGCGGAAAAATTAACGCATTCGATATTATGCGACATGGGGTTTAACATACAGGACGTACTACTGAAAAATATCCCACCACTAATTTAGTCCACTTTACTAGAATTTAAATCAAGAGAAATTGAGATGCCTGTTTTATCTGTAATTTGAAAACGCACATCAGCTGATGGATAAGTGATGGATTCATCACTAATCGGTTGCTGGAAATAAGAACACATATGATGGACTCCAACGCGTTTCCATCATTAATAAAAGAACAGTTGTATAGATTTGCGATTTCATCACCAGCCAACATGTAGAATTAAAAAAAACGCACGCTCAACGGTTTTTTGGCCGTTTTTCAACGTCTTTTGACCGTTTCTCATCGTTTTTTGGCTATTTTTCATCGTTCTATCTTTTTCTGTAATCGTGTTGTCTTGCTTTTTTTCTACTGCAGCCCTGGATCAAAACGACAGATGCAACTTATAAAAACGTACATAAACTGATGGATTCAAACCATTAATCGATTGCTGAAAACCAAAACACATGTGATGGATTCCACCCCCATTTCATGACCAATAAAAGAACCGTTTGGGACCAATAATTGCTCCATTTCATTACGGACGTTTCGGTTTTAGATTATTTTCACTCATACATCGCAACCTAGTACCATAAGACCGAACGCCACTGGCCTGACTGATCTTTTAGTGACTTTTATTTTTTAATCTAGGGATTTTAACGAAAAATAGTTCTTTTGTTGTTGCAGAGTAGTTCTCACGTAGTCCTTTTGTTGGTTTTTCCAAAATGTTAGGTTATGTGGTATTGTTTATATAATAATGTTTAAAAATAAATAAATTATGCGAATATTTGTAAGAAAATCATAGATTTCCATAATTTTCCACCACAACCAGCAATGTAAATTGAAACAAACACTTAACAATGGTAAAATTCCATAATTGAATATAATTGAGGTTATGTTCTAGAACGAGAAAATGTTTCGATCATCTTATCAACGATTATCACGATTAACAATACGTAAATACTATACCGTTAATAGTGATAATGTGATAAAAGAACCACCATCAATTATAACAAAACATCTATATCAAAAAATACAAACAACCGGTCCGATAACAGTAGCTGATTATATGAAAGAGATTCTAATCAATCCATTAACTGGTTATTATACGAATAAAAAAACGATATTTGGTGATAATGGTGATTTTATAACATCACCTGAATTGTCGCAAATGTTTGGTGAAATGATTGCTATTTGGTTATTGAATGAATGGACGAAATTCGGTACTCCGAAACCCATACAAATTATCGAATTCGGTCCAGGATCGGGTAGTTTAACTCAAGATATATTACGTATCTTTGAACATTTCAATTGTTTAACAAATGTTAATGGTTTACATTTAGTGGAAATTAGTAAAATATTAAGTGATATACAAGCAAGAAAATTATGTTTACAATCCCATTTGATAACTGATAAAGATTCGATGATTTATCGAGATGGTATCAGTTATCATGGTGTACCAATTAAATGGTATTATCGATTAGATGATATACCTACCGGTTATTTTACATTATTTATAGCGAATGAGTTTTTTGATGCACTACCAATACATAAATTTCAAAAAACTGATAATGGTTATCGAGAGATATTGATTGATATCAATGATAAGACTAATAATAATAATAATAATAATGAAGAGAAATTTCGTTATGTTGTCTCGAAAAATGAGACACCAATTTCGAAATTATTGATACGAAAAGATGAACAACGCCAACATCTAGAAATCTCACCAGATTCATTGATTCTAATCAAACAAATAACGAAACGTATCGAAATGGATGGTGGTCTGTGTTTAATTATTGATTATGGACATAATGGTGAGAAAATGGATACGTTCCGAGCGTTCAAAAAACACAAATTACATAATCCATTAGTTGAGCCGGGTACGGCGGATTTAACAGCCGATGTGGATTTTTCGAGTCTTAAACAAGCAGCTCTAGAAACTGGTGGTGTTTTAACATTGGGTCCAACAACACAACGTGATTTCTTACTGAAAATGGGTATAGAACACCGCTATAAAACATTAGAGAAAACAGCAACTGATAAACAATTGGAAACATTAAAGTTTAGTTATAAAATGTTGTTAGATCATGATCAGATGGGTGAACGTTTTAAATTCTTTGCAATTCTACCGGAAGTTGTACGGAAAATCATTGAAAAACATCCAGTTGCTGGATTTTGAATGATTGTTTTCTATTCACCACGATATCGTACAATATTATTTTCAGTTTCGTGAATTTCAATTTCATATAATAATTCTGGTGTTTTCATTACTTTTTTCATTTCATTCCATATATAAACTGTTAAATTTTCAGTGGTACTTGGTACTTTTTGGAAATATTCGATATCTTTATCAAGATTTTTATGGTCCATTTGTTTCATAATAATCTCTTCCATATATTGTTTTAATTCGGTCATATTTAAAATCATACCAGTTTTTCGATCAATTTCACCAAATAATGTTACTTTTACTGTATAAATAAATAAATAAAATGAGAAGTGAGGTTATGTTTACTTTTTTCGATAATCTCAATAATTACCTATATAATTATGACCATGACCATTTATATGGTTACATTTACCATAAATCTGACGATTTTCATCATCACTAAGGTATGGGCTGGAAAAATGGTTGAATAACATGAAAAAATTGGGTATTACTTAACCTCAAACCTGTGTAAACGATGACATGCTGAGAATGTAATACGTTTAGTTTGATAAGCTTTTGGCTGTTGATTTGTTGACATTTTCGGGTAAATATTTCAATTATTTTGATAAGTTATCTGATAAATTTACTGTTAAAAGGTTAATAGGTGGTTATTTTGTTTAACAGTAGACAATTTCAATTACACCATTCGTGTATTGTTGGTTGTATAACTAGAATCACGCCACTTCAAATGTCTACAGTAGAACTCATCTGATCCAAAACCTCCACTACGTAGTGCAAAAATCAAGCGTGGAATTGATCGAATAATAAAATATTGGGCCTTAAATACATTAGGACTGTCTTAATTTTCTCGTTATAACCTAGATCTACTGTATATTGTATTTGGATCTCTTAAATACCAGACAATTTCAATTACACTATTCGGGTTTTGATGGTTGCCTAGCCAAAACAATTTCGATGGTTTTATTATACAGTAGAACCCCTCTAAAACCCACAACGAGAACTGGAAGGATTATAACTTTATTTTGCAAAAAATAATGTTGTCTTTCCTTGAAAGTGCAGTATTGTTGGTTGTCTACCATTAAGAATCAATATGTCGAGTTTGTACAATGGGACCCGTCTGAACTGAACTCTTTATAAGAAATTCGTGAAAATTGAGTAACAAATTAAAATTGTCGCCAATTTTCAACTCAAATCCTTATAATATTTTTATTTATAATGATCAACCTCCCAAAAAAGTTGTTTTATTTTTTTAAAAAGATGCCAATTACGAAAGCGTTAAAGTATCAACTCATTTTTCCTGTTTTCATAAATCTTAATAATAAGTTCTTGAGATTTGAAAGTGAATTTTTGCATTTATTTTTGCATAAAAATGCAGAAATTCAAGTTCAATTGTGAAGGTTAATTATTTAAAAAAACAAAAACTTTCACTTAAAATAAAATGAAATAAAATAAAAATTATGAAATTTTGATTATTTTTTTTCGTCTATTTTTTAAATCAATCTTTGTAAATTTGTGAGAATTTCAAAATTTCTCTCTTCCATTTAAGGAAATCCATTTATTTAACAAACAATAGATAAATAAAAATTTCTATAATTTCTCGGTATTTCACACACCAGTCGATTGATTTTGTACGTACGTACCATCATGTTATATTCATTCACCTATTGATAATAAAATAAATCAATCAATTATTGCGTGAATCGTTTATAGGTATATCTATCCTTTATTAATCTAGGTATGACTAGAATTTTTCTCTTATTCTTTGATTGCTGCAATATTTTTCCCCACCTATAATTCATCAAACAACAACACCAACAACATTAACAACAACAACAGAACAACAAAACGTTCTCAGTTACTGTCCTACATTCTACATTTTATACTCAACATTCGCTCACCGACTTTATTCGAGCTAGTTACCACACAATTTTTGCGCCGTCTTCCAATCACGACTTTTCCAATATTGTTATAACAACAAAAAAAAAACACAAAAAAATGTGCCTTTTTTGTGCTCAATTATGTGAATTTTATGTGTGAAAAGATTTGTGGTTTTTTCAAAAAAAAATTTTAAAAATTGTACGAAATGTGAAAGTGTGTCTTTGATAATTTTTTTGGAAAATTGTTGTGCCTTTATGGATCCATTTTCTTCATGCTAACTCGTATCAAGTGAGTCTTGTGAATTTGTTGTAAATCTACCTTTCGTTTCCTCCGATTTAAAAAAAAAAAACCTTAAGGTCACTTACTTAATTGAGATTAATTGAAGCACAATTCTAATTAGATTTTGTGATATTTGTAATGATAACAGTGCTGCCAATACCTTAAAATTCTGAATTGTAACTCGTGTGTCTGGTATTTAAATGAGAAATTAATTGTTTTTGTTATAATAAACAGCCTTGGCGATGATTAGAAGGTCTTGTCTATTTTTTTGTTGTGTTTCTGTATTATTAATTGCAACAAAATACTCGAATAACAGAGAGCCAGAGTTATGAGCCTCTTCCATTTTACATACAGTCTGATCTACAAAATTTGACTTTAAATAACATAAGTAACGTTATTTGTTATTGATCTGTCATATTAAGTTAGATTAATACCGTAAACTTCATATAAATGGCATTACTGTGCTTCAACTATCTGAATCAATACCGTACACAAAGACATACGTTTATCATGGGCCATGATTCATGGCACACTTGACTAATCATTTTTGTAGATCATACTGTAGAAATGAAAGAAAAGGCTATATTTGGATTAGACACATAGCCTACTGAGATCAAAGATTTGCTAATTAAAAATTCGCCATTTTAATGTCATGAACTAGTAACACTCGTTTTATCGTTTTTTTTTTCTTGTCGTGAATGTCTGTTAATTAACGAAATATAATATATACAGAGTTGTGTTTTTTTTTTTGACCTTTGCACTGAAATTCTAGTAAGATTCCGGACTTTTTTTATGATAATCCAAGTAGGTTTCATAAAATTTTATAATCTTGTAAGATAACGGGCTATATTTAGGTATTTTTGTTGATTTTTTTTAAACATTTGAATTAGCAAGAAATTCTTATAATATAAAGTCAATAGACAGTTTTTGCAGTTCTTACATTAACGTTATCGTTAGCATTAACGTATGAACTGCGAAAACTCACTAATAGTATCTGTTCTCAATGACGATCAGTAGTAACATTGGGTGCTATAAAGAGTGACATTAGAAATGACAGTTTCTGGACAAATGACATATTATGTAGAACGAAACAGTAACATAAATCAACCAATGAACTGCTTAGCTGATTACCGTTCTCTCTCTCTTCATCTGTCATTGGGTAGCAAACGATCACCAAGAATTTTTGAAGGTGTAGAGTGTCTCATCAAGAAGTACTCCCTTGTTCGATCGGCGCAAAATAAGAGGGGTATTTTCCGGTAGACCATCCGGTATGTGATTATAAGAGTTCAAATCGATCAAGATGAGAGACCAACGGGTGTTGAATATGATGATTATTCCCCTGGTCAAATAACTGTCTTCCTATAGGTGTACATAATAAATGAATTAATGACATTAAATTGTTGCCAATAAATAATAGGAGTAAATAGAATTGGCCTTGCAATTTGCATTTATTAAGATGATAATGATAATGATGATGATGATGATGATATTTTTGAATTGAACCAAATCTTTTCCTGTTTCTTTTTGCCTTATCATCAACCAAACAGAATTGTGTAAATTCTGTTTGGTTACAAACAATTATTACAATAAAAGCTAGAAATCAATAATGATTAACCAATTATAGAAATTAGCACATACAGATAATTTTATTGATTATATATACGATATTTACAAGTAATAAAAAGGAAATGGAGCAGAAATTAAAGGAAATGAAAAAAGATTTTTTTTCTTTCTCTCGTCTCAGTTTTAACAAAAATTATGCAATAATAATAACACTAGTAATAATAATAATAATAATAATAATAATAGCACAGATGCAACCAACTGTTTTCGTTACGCTTTTTCTTATTTGTATTATTATTAGACACTATATGACTATAGTCAACCAAAATTCAAATTATTACAGATCAAAGTAGGCAATGAATGTGGAACGTAAGTCGTTACTTAGATCGATAACTAATTTAGAGTCGAAATGTCACCAGAAGCATGCGCAGATGTGTTCAAACCACTCGGACTGGACCATTTGCGCATGTGTCTAGTGACATTTTTAATAATACTTAGGTATACGCATCAAGTTACAGACCTACGATCACCTACCTACCTACCTATATCATTAACTGGCGGCAAAAATAAGTGTAAATGAAAGTCTAAATTGGCAAATCATTAAAAGTAGGGAGACGGAAGGAAATCGTTGTTTTTTTTTTGTTGCTCTTTCCTAAAACAACAATAGAATCATTGAGAGAATTTCCTCAAAAGGATACTATCGATTTGAAATTTGTCGAAAAATCTAAAAAAAAATTTGTAAGATAAAGAGTTCTGTACCTACTACTACGTGTTTCAGGTTATTAGATAATTGGAATAATTCAATTATATGGTTTAACCTCGTTTTTTTCGTTGTTCTTTTATTTCTAAATACTGTACACTAATCAAAGATATAGAAACTATGGGAGTGTATTGTAGATTATTAGATTATAAGATTATTAGATTGTAATAAAGATTAAAGCTTGTTTAATACGTGTACAAACCAACTGAAATATGTAAATTTTACTGGGACGTGTTATATATATTCAAGTGTTAGTAATTGTGTGTTGACGGCTTTTGCGCCACCGTCACATTCGTGCGGTAGAAAACGTTGCGCTAGCCAATCACAAACTGAGAATAATGACGTGCGTATGTCATTTCTAGTCTCTGATTGGTTGCCGCCACTTTGTCTGTGCCGTACAAATGTGATGGTGATGCAAAGCAGTGAACGCACAGTAACACTTTTATAATCTAGTAGGTAATCTTTTACCTTATTTGGTACTAATTGTAGTCCAAAAAAAATTTTCGAAAAGTGTGCTATGATAATTAGTTTGGTTCTTAAAATGATGATTTTTTTTAAATTGGTGAATTTATAGCAAAGTAAATGAATGTCATGGCACACTTAGATTCAATTCCAAAAACATCATCTAGGAGGCCTTGCTTGTAGATTAGAAGGAATATACAGGGTGTCCAAATTCAAGTGACCCCTCTTCCGATATTTTTCATTGACAACGGAAATAGAAACAAGTTTTAAGTAATTATATGGTTACACTTAAGTAATATTCGAGGGCTAGAAGTGATTGTGTGACTAATCTATAAATGTAAAAAATTAGCATTTCCTCTGTAGCTAAATAGAAAACGTACTGGCAAGTTCTTGGTCAGTCTGAACAACAAAAATAACGTCCACGTTGGTTAAAATCCAAAAAAACCAGACAAACAAAATAGTCCTCTTGTAACTACTAATCTTTTAAGCCGATAGTTGACTAATTAATATGTCTCTACCTGTAAGTCCGATGACCTGTTTTTGTCTCTTTTTTGGTCTTCACTCATTAATTATTTAAATATTTTCGAATCACTACCTCAAAAAAAACATATTCATTCACACACACCACAAAAAAAATTCTAAAGGAAGTTGTTATCCTTTAGTGTGTGGGATCCTAGTTATCTTTAATATTTACATAAATCTAGTAGGCACTACAACACGTTTTTTTTTTGTTTTCGATTATTATGTATTCAAAATATCGGGTATACAACGATATTTCACGCCATAGAGGAATGAAATACAAGTCGTTGATTGGGCCGGTCGGTAATACAGATTACCTCTCATCCAATTGTCAACAATTTAACTACTCTAACCTCAACAGAAATGTCAAATTTAATCAACTATTGGCAGTGGGGTGAAATACCATTAAGAAGCCAACGCGTGGGGGAGTAACCAGAGAAGAGAATATTTTTTTGTCTCATTCTATGAACTAACATAACAAAGCGCATGCGTTGAAATGACGTCCTAGCGTTTCCAATTATAAAAACTTGCGCATAAGCATGCAACCTTTCAGGGAAGGAAAGAAGATATGTCTTTCCTTTATCTCGATCTTGGGTTTCCGGTTTCACCCCACTGAATTGGCTACTTTTGACCTGAAATAGTGTTGTACACTCGATATATTGCCAAAATCATTCAGACATTTCTATTGACTGAATCATCATCTTCCCATATACCTAGAGACCATTTCCATGGGCAAAAAAATTCAAAAATAAAACGTATATCAGGAAAAAAAATTCGTTTTTAGTAAAGTTCAATGTCCAATTGATCTTTCGACGACCTACATGGGAAAGATCAAAAATATACAACTGTAACTGAAATTTTCGGGGTCATACACGCAATAAAATAATAATAATAATAATAATAATAGGACCAGAAATTTTCCAAATTTTCGTACACAAAACGTAAAAAAGTGATGAGAAAATCACAATACAACTTTCCTTTTTCATTGTTGTTTTTTTCTTTGTTGGCTTGCTTGCATAAAAGAGGTACCGATCGTCAAGGTAATTTGATGAAGAATCAAAAAAGTAGGCCGTGATAATCGACAATTAACAATCGTCCGTTAAAGCATCTCAGTAGGCTATGAAGTTTACACATAATGTTGGTAGTACTGTTTACTATCGAGACAATAGTTTTTGATCACACTGTATTTTTATTCGAAAAAAAAAAACAACTTAACCAGTGCAAAAATATTGGAAATCTTGAAGAGTTTCTCTCCATTTTATTAGGAAATTTCATACATAATTATATATTGTTTTGTGTGGCAGGTAGAGTTTTGTGGTTTTTGTAGTGGGTATTTCAAGGCTGGCTTGATCAAGGGTCGTTGATCAAATTTATACAAACAGAAAAAAAAATTGTCATAGAAAACAGGATCTATACATCGCTTAATCAGTTGTTCTATTTTTTTTTTCAAATTTCGTTTAGGAAACATTCATAATTTTATTTACTTTTTTATTATAGTTCGTCGTTCTTTTGTGGTCATTTGACTTCAATCAGTAGTATACCGGATGAAGGGTTGTTATGGATTATGAATTCACATAAAATCATTGATTATTATTGATATAATTACTGATATGATGTTCAGTAGTCGCTCTTGTTTGGAACAAATCAACACAATCGACTCAATTCGACTATCAGCGACATCAGTAGTATATAGGGTAGTCCCGGTTTTTGACCCTTCAAAAGATGCCACAACAAAAAAAACACATAAATATGTCAATATGTCAATCAAATTACATAAAACTGTCTTAAAAAGACACCTGTTAATTAATCAAAACTACCTCAGAGTCTGAAAACGGGACTACCCCGTATACTACTGACACCTAACATAGTGTCACCAAAGATTAGATATATATCTAATCTTTGGTGTCACCACCGAGATCCTCCGATTAGAACTGACTCGGTTCACTTACCACAGTATCACTGACGATAGGAATGACGATCGAACATGGATGATTCGTATAGTAGAGCTGCAGTTATCGAACATTCACGCATTTCAATACTGACCAGAATTGTAAATAATCATCTATTGCAGCCATCACCGAGATACCTAATTAAAAGTACAATTCTTTTTGTAGATTATGTTGGAGATACATTGACCTGAGTACTTTTGCAAAACTACATGCAAATATAAATTAATTTGTTTTACTTTCTTTTGCACAACACTTTCACTCATTGAAATTGTTGATGCTTACATTTTTTTTTTGTTTTGGAGCATTTAACATCAATGTTATATATCTGTTTATGGAAAGCCGTTAATAACTTGAGTGAGGATAATTACCATTCAGGGACGGACTAAAGTATTTTGACTCCGCGGGAAACTTGGTCATTGTCCATACTTTGTGCGAAAACAACCATAAAAGGCTACTAGTTGTTAGTCCTGGACTCCCGCCCTTTTACTATTGTACCTCTCCTCTAGTCGCCATTATTGATTAAAATCTAACCTATAGGTAAGTATATATTTGAAACTTTTATGCTCTTTGTTGGATTGCGTTAATTAGAAAACGTACCGACCGTCGTGCTTTATAGATTTATTTTACAAAGCCTGTAATATTCTGTTACATCACATAACAATTATGACTGTAGGATGTAGGTTAGGAAAGGATTTAGGTAGTGGGGGCCGATAAGGTGGTGGAGGAGAAGTTCCAAAAACAAAAAAATGGCAATCATTCATCTGAATCGGTGTGTGTGTGTGTGCCGTTAAAATTAATTATTTATCAATAATATATCAAATAAGAAGACAAGAAAATCAACTGATTTAATTAATTCTAACTGTAAATAGGGGAAACAAATAGAAAAAAATGAGACATTGACATTTAAATTAATAACAAAAATAATTGTTTTATTTGGTTATAGAATTAACTAGGAAAGCTTTCACAATAATTACTTTATTACAAAAAAAAATCTATACAGTTAACTTGTAATTGTTATAAATATCTAACAACTATACAGGATGTCCCAGTGAAAAGTCCCCCTTTGTCCGACTATCAACATAAATATGTATCTAATACAGCCTTCAACGCTTCCTGTCCTGTTGTCCACAGTTCGACGACAGCCAA